>JAUCNO010002492.1:0-11791 GCA_032353835.1 Enteromius viviparus
GGGTATCGGCAGATATACAAAGCCCAGGGATCGGTATCGGTATCGGGACTGAAAAAGTTGGATCGGTGCATCCCTAATATTTACCATATTACAGTCCATTATTTTAAGTTGATTAAAGGGCAAATTACAAACAAATTGCAGTTAAAGTCATATATCAGGACTAATTTATACGAATACTGATATTCTTAACACACAATGAACACCTAATTAAAAAAAAAGGTTTGAATCACATGCTTTTCAAGTTTTTCATTGCTAATGACAACAAAAGATTTGATTGCTAAATGATGTAAAGCTAAAATGACATCTAGAATAATGGCAACTTAAAAAAAAACAACACACATACACACACTTCTGGTTTGAGGTTCCACTACAGAATTACTGGAAAAAGTGGTCTATCATATAACACCAACATTTTCAAGCTTCATTTAGTCATTTCTGCCAACATGGCAGCAAACCATAAACCACAAGCCTCGGCTGCATCCTTTATAGCCCATTTAGTGCTAAGTAAAATCTTCATATAATAACTTGAGATTATAAACACTGATTATCGATATCCATCGTTCTGCAGTGCATTCGCGAGACAGTTTCTCAATGCCGTTTCTCCCACACAAACTGAACGTATGTTTTTCATTGATACCAAGACCACGTGCTTGCGAAAGGTCAACTATATTCTGAATGTGTTTGTGTGCGTGGGTGTGTGTGTATATATGCAAATGCTCAGGCACAGTATGGCTTTGTTAGTAACAGTGAGAAAAGGTCCTTTTCTGCCATATCCCACATGCCTCATTGCTTCCTCCTACAGTCTGAGCCCCTTCTTTAGTGTGATAGCAGGCGAATGAACAAAAGACAGAGTCTATTTATATCTCTCCCCACCAAGCCCTTCTTGGCGGTTGCCTGCAGTTAATCATTATTCATAATGCGGGGGAAGCGTCACCTTCACTATGTCACGTAACACTAAGTGCTGGAAGGATCTAAGAGTTCTCTGTTCATCACCATTTGTCACATCTGAACGCCTGCATCTATAAATACACGTGGCATCTATGCATGTGCCACTCACTTTGACCTTTCCACAATGTCCCCAGGCTTGACTCATCTCTGCTGCCTTTGTAACAACACCATGCTATATCATGTAACATAAATGTCACACAATTACAGCACAGAGAATGCAGAACCAAATGCAGTAAATGACACGCTGTCAAAACGCTATCCGGGGTCTGACTCCAAGGGCGTGACAAGTGTTGTCCTGAACCGCTAAATCAGAGGTCGGCAACCTTGGGCTCACCTGTCACCATTAGCACGCAAAGATGAAACCACTGAATCAGACAATTTTAATGTCTAAAAATACAGTAAAAATATAATTACAAATTATTATACATATAAAATTTTTTTATAGAATTTATATATACACACATATACACATACATACACATACATATATACATATATATATATATATATATATATATATATATATATATACATACATTATACATATACATACATTATATATATATATTCTTATGAGATATTTAAATATGTATAATAATTTGTAATAATATTTTTACTGTATTTTTAGACATTACAATTGTCGATTTCAGTGGTTACATCTATATCATATTATAAATATGATATTTAAATTAATTATCATATATATATATATATATATATAAATTTTTATGTTTTTGTGTCTTCAAAGCTGATTTTTCAGCAGTCATTACTCATTTTTGATGTCAATCGTCAAATGACAATTTTTTTTAATAGGTTGGTTTTGTGGGTCAAGAAACTTTACTTCATAATAATGAGAAAATAAAATTTTAATAAAATACCATAAAATATACAATATAAGAAAATATCACTGTAAATATTGATTTTTAAAAAATATTCTTTAAGTAGAAAGTTACTAAAATAAAAACTTTTTTTTTGCTGTATGTATTTAACAATTTATATATTTTTTTAATTATTGATGTCGCCAACAGATGAGTTAATAAATTATAGTATGTGTTAGTCTGGGGCACTTTATTTTAAAATCTAATTTTAATTTAAAAAGGAATAATTCTTGTAACATGCTCAGTAATATTGACAAGCACACGTATTAGGCTTATTATCGATTAAATTCCCATACTAAACATACCTACTACCTTATTAACTACTAATAAGCAACACATTATACGTTTGTGGCAAATAATATGGTTATTAAACAGCTATTAGTGAGAACAGGGCCTTACAATAAAGTGTGACTAGCAGACGTCACTCCATGACCTGTCGATCATTGTGACCCAAAGTTTTTGCGCATACTGTATGTCTTCATATGTTTTGCCTGTAGCGACCCTGTAGTTTTTTCTTAAACTGAAACCATGTAGAATGGATTTATAGGTCACATAAATAAAGCCCAAGACCGAGAACAGTGTGGGAAATGGTGTATCACCGACCCTTTTAGATTATGAGGTCTTGAGATAAGACAAGAGCACTCTGATAAACGAGAGCGCTCAATGAGAATTGGGAGCCCCTGCTGGGAGGCTGGTGGACTGATCAAACCCAAGATTAGAGCTGTTATGATCTACTCTGCTCTCCAACTCCCAATGAGGCACAAATGGTGAAATATTAGCTGAGAAACAGCACATGTGCTCCAGCCACAGACAGGGCAGTCAACAGCGGTTCAGTCTAGAGTATCCGCCCCTTCACGCTTCCAGTAAACAATGTTTGGGTGGAAGGAAGAGGAAAGGTGTGATTTCACAAGGATCCTGCTAAAGCTCACCGTCAGCGTTTGGGTGTTACTGCTCCGGCCTCACGAGAACCTCAGAGCTTTCTGCGCAAGACGGAAATGGATGCCAGTCCGCTGCTCTCCAGGAATGCAAAAGGTGAGTCTGCTACGCTTTGCTTTTTCAGGGCGCTTAATTGTCTGTGACCCTTCATCAACTCAGGAAGGAAATAAACTGTTCTTGGCAGCGCAGTTGTCCGAGAAGCTGGCGCTTTTGAATGTTAACATTCAATTAACCTTCTGTCGAGAAACGGAGGAGCATGCTTAATGATGGGGCTGTTTTCAGCTTCTCAGCGCACTGCACATCATCCCTAAAACCTGCAGGTATTTAGCAATCATTAATCAGACAACCTCCCTGTGCTCAAAAGACATTAAACATTCCCTCTGCAGAAATCCAGAACAATGAGGAGGATTTCACACTTGCAGGTATCTTAATCCTCAATCACATACAGTGAGGCACAAAGAGGTTTTTTTCTACTTTCAATCTGTCCTTTGTGAATATCGGACCCAGATGTTGCGGCCATTCACCGTGGAGAGTTTAGTGTTCCCTGGTATGTGTCTTGTTAATCTCATGAGCCTTCAGAGCTTTCAAACTTTCCTTTCTTATGCACTGAAATTACCTTTCGTCCAAACGTTTTCCCATGCCAAGTTTGATACACATCATGTAACATTTGCCATTTTCCTTCCCTTTCCACTGAGACTAGCTCTTCCATGAAAGACAAAAAATATATTAACTCTTTATCGAGAAAAGTCAGATGGACACAAGAGACTTTTTTCAAAGGAAAGCAAAGAAGTCAGTCAAGTCAAACATGAGGTCATGGAACGTTTCGTCTTCTAGTCTTATGTCTGGTTCTAGGCACCAACTTTTCCCCAATTTAAGTTTCCATGCAAAAAAGTATGAACTGGGAAAGGCCTTTGTGTGCTGAAGAGAGCTAAGTGATTTTCTTCACAGAGGAGTTCCAACTACAGAGTGCACATGTGTTTTCAATAAAAGAGTCCGGTTTGAGTCCAAGGTTGGGCCCCCTCACCACTTTGAAAAAGAATCTGCGAAGGCACCATGGGCCAGCGACAAATGGGAAAAAAAAAAAAAAAAAAGAACAGAAAAAGTTGAGGAAAGAAAGGTTGCAGAAGCAAAGATATCCTTGTGCTTGCTTGCTTGCTTTTGTTCTTTAAAAAATGAAAATGTAGTCATGATTTATTCACCCTCTTGTTATTCCAAACCTGTGTGGACTTTGTATGGAACACAAAAGCAACCAAACAGTTTTGGTGACTATTGACTTCTATAGTATGGTCAAAAAAAATAATAATTAAATTGTGTCTTCTTTTGTGTTCCACAGAATAAAGAAAGTAATTTAGCTTTGAACTGACATGAGGGTAAGCAAATTATGACAATTTAAATTTTTGGAAGAACCTTTAATACGCAACATCAATTACAGTACAATGTTAGAAGTTGCTTTCAAAAATGTCAGTTTGTGGACAACCTTATTAAGACTCTGCCTGCAACAATTTGCAAGTGCTCAAAAGTGGCAACTGTTCAAAGCTGTAGGCCTATCGAGCTCTAGAGGAGTAATTTAACCTCCCAATAGAGGCAGCACCTAACAACTGCTCTCTCTGTTGGTAAGAGTCAGCCTCTTCCCCTCTCAAACTCTCGGTTGCTCAAGGGGCCGCACCAGGGGTGCACATGTAATGGAGCCGAGTCTTGGATCACAGTGCAGAAGAATGCTTGGGGAACATTGTATATACAGTGGAGGAGAGTGTGATTCTCTGCCCTGGCTTTGATGTCTGGGGCTGTAGAGCAGTGCTGGTTCGTTCTCTTTGCAGTGCTATATAAAGAGAATGGGAGATCGTTACTTTCTGCAGGTGAGAGTCTTCATCTGTGAAAATCCTGTGGGGCAGAGTGGTGCCTGTCAGACTAAGACTATAGGTCTCCTGCACAAATTAACCAATTCAGACACATCAAAAGAACCATCCGGGGAGGCTTAGAGCTGAACCATTAATAGATTTATTTTGACGTCCTAGGCTTTATACAAGAATGAGCAATGTATGCGGTAAGAGAATGAAATGTCTTAAAGGGATAGTTCAGACAAAATAAATATTCTGTCATCACTTATTCACCTTTATGCTGTTCCAAACACATAGGACTTACTTCAGGGCAAAACAAAAAGGAGCAATTCTAAAGAATATGCTTGTGGCTTTTTTCCATATGATTTGCAATGCATGGAGACTAGAGCTTTCGAACTTCAAAAAGCATTATAAACGCAACATCTCAAGTTTCATTACAATAACTTGATAGGTTTGATTTGCCATTTGATAGGTCTGTGTGACAAACAAATGAAATGTTAAGTTGTAAAACCAGATCAGTCTGTTGTGTGAACGATTCGGAAAACGAAAAAACTGATGGACTAAAGAACTCAGTTAATGATTGTTTTAGCCATTATTTTGAATGTTATGAAGGCCGGATTTTAAGATTAACTTTTTGTCAAAGTCAATTCTAGTCTATTTCTCACACAAAAATATAAAATGGCTTTATTAGAAATCTAGTTTAGTGCACAACTCATGTATTTTTGTCATTTTGAAGCTTAACAGTGCCATTATTCTAACTTTTGCATTCCATAGAAGAAAGCAGGCCATACATGAAGGTGAGTAAATGACAGGAGTGACTGAACCTCTAAGAAAGACTCTTTGGGGAATGTGTTTTTGCTGTGTGTGTGTTTCTCTGGAGCGTACAAGTGGAATGGAAAGGAGAGAGGATAATAAAGAAAAAAAGGTGATCGGTTTGATTTCATGCTCTCAGGAAGAGCAGGGGGGAATTAAAAAAAGGTGATGCAGAGCAAGGCGAGATAGCTCTGCCTCTCCAACGACTGGTTGTTCTTGTGTAAATGGTCTACCTCTACCTTGGTCAGGTATTGGGAGCGGAACATGCTCCCTCCCACGTCTGCCAAGCAGTGCCCGAGGCTGAGAGCAGCCTCCGATTGGAGTACCTCATCTCCACATGGGCTCTTTGATGTACGTGCACAAGGCAGCCCATGTCATTGCGTTTGAAAGCTCTCGTTTTCCGCGACACCGACACACAGGTTGCATTGCTCCTGGCGTTCCAGGTGCTGCCATGTGTTAATCTCAGAGGCCTGGTTCCGCATCAAGCTTCCCTTCTTAAGCGAACAGGCTTTGAAGAGCTGTCTGATCAAACCACTGCTTAACAACCCACATATCACTGGAAGCCTTCGTAACTAGCACCGCTTTAAATGGGCACAACTTTAACCGCCCCGACTCTGTTATCAGCGGCGGCAGGTGAAGAGCTGGAAGATAGCGCAGACATCCTCGCAAGGACGTTTACAGCAAATCCCGTTAAGCAAAATAAATGTTGGAACGCAGCAGAAAAAGAAAGACTTAAATGAAGAATCATCTCTCTAAGTCCTTTCGGGCTGTATTCGGGTCATAACAAATGCGCCCGGCAACACGAAGAGTCAGACACTAAAGTAATGAAATCACATTTGCTTGCACTGGCAGATTCCCAAATGATTATCCACAGTCTTACCTCATCACACACCGAGGTCTGTATTTCACGGTGATAGATGCACTGCGCGTGAAAGCCTCCGCAGCCTAATGCATCTTTAGATTTGGATGCTGTGCATCATCTGGAGATCATCAGAAAATTCCTTGTGTCTGTTTAGATGATATATATCTAAATAACTCCTGTATTTGAGGTCTTAAAGTTGTTGATGTCTGCAGCCACCTGCAAAGGTATACAGAAGTACTGGACGTGTGCTGGAGGTATCAAACTCCGTCTAGTTGGGCCCTGAGGGCAACAAGGCCATCTGAGCAGATCTCATTCTCTGCTGTGACAGCACCCTACCGCACCAACAGGGAGATTATTTCTGTTGTTGGCCTTAAACAATATCACACAAATAAAATATCCCACTCAGATGCGAAGCATCATGTCATGGGAATTCTCTGAAAAAGCTTGAAAAAGTGAAAAACAATATTTAGACTTTCTGGAAACGCTCGAACCCAAGAATGGCTGCAGTCTAGGCAAGCTAAAGTGAAGGTCTGGAGAGATCTTAAGATAACTGCCTCTCGTTTGGGCTATAAATCAGGGAGCTGCATCCAACTTTAAATTTTGCTGTGTCTGATGTAACAAATATAAACCTATAAAAACTGGAGTAAAATGGATCCAAAAAGAGATAAATATACTGCATGCAGAACGTTCTTAAAAGTTAAGCTGTGAAAGAATTACTGTGTACATTATCTTTATATATCCAGGTTTTATGGTACATTACTTTTGTACAGACCTGAATGGCAACAATTACAAGAGCTCAAGGTAAAACGGCACCAAAAGTAACAATTTACCCACATATTAACAAACATTTTTTATTAACAAACCTCATTTCCTAATAAAAGGCCTATATGTTGTGTATCTAGTTGAGTTTACAATCTCTACAGACACAGTTATTAAGATATAATAATAATAATAATAATAAATTGAATTATGACCCTTCAGAAGACACTTCAAAACAGAAATAAACATTCAGAGGATAGCTACAAAATTTAACACCAGGACAAAATCAATCAAAACTTTAAAATGTAATTTATATTTTAATTATATTTAAATGTTTAATTGTTATTATATCTGGTGTAATATTTACAGCAAATATGGGACCTTTTTATACGGTTTGTAAAAATAAGCCTATGTAAGTAGGTTAAAAATGCTCCCTGAGAATCAATGTAAATATCAGTCTACACTAAGATTTGATGACATATCGCAAACAGACAAACATCTGACATCTTGACCTTTAGAATTCTGCAGAGGAACTTGATGCACTAAACTACTTACTAAATATGTTAGAATTTTTTATATTACTGATTTTACAGACATCCTAGTTGAGCACTTTAGACCACAAAAGGATGTAAAAAACCACCTGTCCATCAGAGAGAGCCGTGTATGATACACTTGGTAGACATTTTCACTTAAAGAAACTTACATTGCACTTAATCTATTCATTTTATCTATCCTGCATTCTCTATGAATTCATGACCTTGTCGTTGCTAGCTCTGCATGCATTTAATGCTGGCTACTGTACCAACCTGTGCGACTTTTACAGAGTTCTGAGTGGCACCTCCAGCGTGATATTCAACCTTGAATTTCTTGACTATGTCTTCAAACCTGAAGCACAAAAGAGAAAAGAGAAAAATGAAAAAAAGATTACACAAGACAAGGAAAAGAAACGACTTTATGCATGCATATCCACAGAATTAAAAACTTTTGATGACACTGAAACAAGGCTGTTTTATTTTTAAAACGGGCCTTGTCCAGAGTACAATCACAAGATCACCCAGTGGAGATGCATCAAGAACAGGAAACCTCAGACACTGTAAACAGGAAATAGAGGACTTGAAGCCTTGTGCCGCAGGGCAGTAAGCCTTCTGAGAAAGTGTGTGTACTGTACTTCTGCACGCATCTCCCAGCGTGTACAGACGTGCACATAAACACACACAAAAGACCCACACAAAGACAACAAACGACCTAGCCCGTGTCTGGACATTATTACAGAGAAAAGCATCCACCACAAACCTGTCTGTGCAACAGACTTGAACAGCATGCAAATAGTCTGAGTCACTGAAGGACGTGACCTCCCATGGCCTCTGCAGTCCAAACACAAGCATCAAAACCACACACACCCAGAGTGTCTCTCTACTCAACACCGATGTCTGAAGCTGATATAGGCTAACAGCTAATGCTCACGTGCATACGTCTGTGCATGTAAACAAAAGATGACTGTATGAAGAATATTTTTGCAGTATTCAAGAACCATCTGACATGATGACAAACACTATTACAATGATATTAAACAATATTTTCATGCAGTGAAACCAGGGGCAACTGTCACTTCTCAACTACCTGATCATTAGAACACCTAATACTAAAATATTGGCTGTTTTTTAGTATTAGAAAGCACATATTCTACATGACCATATTCTACATCCCTAATTCTACCAATACATAAACTTAACTACATAAATAACTTAAGCAGCAAATTAGGATTTTGAGGCTAAATTCGCTTGTTAATGGCTACAATTGGACATTAAAATGAAGTGAGACCACAAAATTCTAGTATTTTATTTAAAAAGTGCAATATAGAAAAATGGTTTCATCAATAATAAATCAAATGAATAAAGGGATGTGTCACAATTACAAAAAAACAAACAAAAAAAAAACTCAAATTTGAGATCACATTAAATGAAATTTGAATTTGTGTGCATGTTTAACATTTCCTTAAGTGCTAGGGTGTTTTGAGTGGTCACTTAGTGGCATGGGTCAAAACAAAGCTGGTCACAAAGTATATGATAATTAGACAGTAGAAGAGGTAAGATAATGATTTTTTTAGCAGTTCACTGGTTGGGACATTGTGTTTAGGGTTTAAAAGAAATACAGAGGCACATCTTTTCTTACCAACAATTTCAGGTTTCATTCATTTTTGTACAACAAAATGACTTCAGTAACTTAAAGTCTCGAAACACAAGTAGCGACACCTTTTCTTCCATGTTGTGATGCAGGAATTCAATTCAACTTCATTGGTTGTTGATTGGATGTGGTCGATGCAATCAAAAGTGAATGACTACATGATTAGAGAAGTCCTGCATTCATCCTCAGAAAGTCAGAAATTTCCACCTAAGTGTACCTGAGGGTGTCATTACAAGAGTAATGACAAACTTGGAACATTCTTAGCAATGAAACATACATGGATGAATGGTTCAAAGGGAGATCTCCATCATGCATTTGCAAAAAAGATGAGTTAACACTTACGCAATTATTGAAGCTGGCCATAAATAATCAGTAATAAGTTTTTTTATCTGGCTGCAATTAACATCATTAACAAGGTCTAGTTGTTGTTTTCACACAAATACTAGGCATGATGGCTAACCTTAACTAGGAATGGCACTCAGTGACATAATATGTGCTCCCATGAACTCAGAGCACAGCGATGACGGCACTGATGTACCGAGCCCACAGACACAAGCGCACAAAAGCAGTCCTACACAGTGCCTCATGAAAAGCTTATCATGTTCCATTAGAAGAGAGTGGCCTTCGGGCACTGAATGGGCCACCCCTGGCTCCCAGCACTTCCTCTGGGAGGAGGGTCAGCTCTCCCACGGATCTGTCACTCCTCTTGTGACACTGTCAGAGGGGAAAAGCCCATCAAGCAACACTTCATATCCAGCCAAGGAGCAGGAAGAAGCAGCGGGGGGCCGGCTTCAGCGAGGAGGGATCTCACATAACTACACATTTAAGTACTTCCTTTAGCAACAGGAGCTCTGCACGCTTGGCAACAAAAGGCTCAGGCTGGAGATGGCTGGCATGTTGAGGCTCTTCAAGATGCTGGCCGACAACAAATGCACCGGTTTCTCACTCCAGCTCGTCTTCAGCCTTTTGAAGCTTTTGTAAACAGTGGAGTGACACCTCCTGAGAGCATAATCACGTGCGTCTTCCTCGTGTGTGCCTATGAAAGATTCCTCTTAAAGGGACCGATCACCTTAAAATGAAAATTCATTCTGTTTTTTACAGTCTTAAAACAGAAAGTCCAAGCTGATCTTTTCTATAGCATTCAAGAGCCAAAAGGCATCATACAATTCATCAATATAACTTCAAAAGATCTGTATAGCACACGACAGGTTTGTGTAAATAACAGATAAATATATTGGTCATTATAGGCCACAGAAAATGCACACCAATATTTTTTTTTTTGGCTGTTGTATGCCAAGTATGTAGTAAAATAAATGTCCTTAGAAATGTTCTTTAAATAAACTACTGGATATATTTAAAATGAGATAGAGATAAACAAAGATAAGATCTATTTAAAGGTGCACTCAAAGATTTTTATGATTTTTTTTTATCTACACTCAAAAGGTTGGGGTCAATAAGATTTTATAAATGTATTAATACTATGATACAAAATTTTTCACTCTTTGGTATATTGCAGCCATTTGCTAAAATCATTTGAGCTATTTTTTTTCCTCAATGTACACACAGCACCCCATATTGACAGAAAAACACAGAATTATTGACTTTCCTAAGTATTCAGACCCTTTGCTGTGACACTTATATATTTAACTCAGGTGCGGTTCATTTCTTCTGATCATCCTTGAGAGCCTTTAAATCCAGCTGTGTTTGATTATACTGATTGGACTTGATTAGGAAAGCCACACAATTGTCTATATAAGACCTTACAGCTCACAATGCATGTCAGAGCAAACGAGAATCATGAGGTCAAAAGGAACTTCCTGAAGAGGTCAGAGACAGAATTGTGGCAAGGCACAGATCTAGCCAAGGTTACAAAAAAAGTTGCTGCACTTAAGGTTCCTAAGAGCACAGTGGCCTTAAATGGAAGATGTTTGGGATGACCAGAACCCTTCCTAGAGCTGGCCGTCCGTCCAAACTAAGCTATCAGGGGAGAAGAGCCTTGATGAAATAGGTAAAGAAGAACCCAAAGATAACTGTGGCTGAGCTCCAGAGATGCAGTCGGGAGATGGGAGAAAGTTGTAGAAAGTTCGTCATCATTGCAGCCCTCTACCAGTCGGGGCTTTATGGCACAGTGGCCCAACAGAAGGATCATCTCAGTGCAAGACACATGAAAGCCCACATGGAGTTTGAAAAAAACACCTGAAGGACTCCAAGATGGTAAGAAATTCTCTTGTCTGATGAGACCAAGATAGAACTTTTTGGCCTTAATTCTAAGCGGTATGTGTGGAGAAACCGAGGCAGTGCTCATTCACCTGCCCAATACAGTCCCAATAGTAAGGCATGGTGGTGGCAGCATCATGCTGTGGGGGTGTTTTTCAGCTGCAGGGACTGGTTGCAATAGAGACTCGGAGACCTCAGACTGGGCCGAAGGTTTACCTTCCAACAAGACAATGACCCTAAGCACACAGTGAAAATAACGAAGGAGTGGCTTTACAACAACTGTGACTGTTCTTGAATGGCCCAGCCAGAGCCCTGACTTAAACCCAATTGAGCATCTCTGGAGAGACCTAAAAATG
>JAUCNO010002493.1:0-11791 GCA_032353835.1 Enteromius viviparus
ATTATTTGACAACACTAATATATATATATATATATATATATATATATATATATATATATAAAACTTAACCATGACAGCCTTTCTAGTAAGTGAATACAGTAAGCAGCTGAATCTTGTTTTAGTGCTAGGTTTAGCTCTGGGTTGATTTTGATAGTGGGAAAGAGCCCTAATATAGAGAGCTGAGTGAGATGCACCTGTAAGACTGTTTTTGCAGCAAGACCTGTAAACCACATTCACAAGGAAAGCAGTAAGACGTGGTTTGCAAGTTTGATTTGGCATGCTGAGACCGCAGATTTACCTTTCATCCCTTTACAGAATAACAATAACAAGATAACTCTGTTTGTCTGTTTTACACCGGCTTCCTGAACAGCCCGGTCTTTAGGTTTATGCTAGAAAGGCTGCTATGAGTAAATACCTCATGGATAATAGTGTGCACACAGGCAACCACATTCATAGTCATAACCATTCATAAAATGAAAAACAAACAAAAAAAACATAAATTTTTAGCTTGGTATTCCGGGATTGGAATTTTAATAGCAGCAGCCCTGAAATATATCAGCTTGGTGATTTCCGTGGTATTACTTTCGAGTCACTATGTAAGCTGATCTTTTCAATATTAAAGAAGGTTTTTTGAGATTTTGAGGGGTGTTATGTGCTTGATCCTGCTTTTCAGATTACACTGAAAAAGAGCCACCTTAACTATACCTTCATATTGTTGACCTTCACCACTGCTGTGTTTCTTTCTTTTAATCTGCATCAAACATCATATTGAGTTTTGGACCAAGGAAACGACTTCCTGTTTGTATTATTGCGGTGATTTCTCTGGTCTGCCGTGTGTGAGACCCAGAAAAAGAAAGCTGATAACTCTCTTCACAGGCCTCACACTTCTCTATCAGCGATCTGTCGACATGCACTCTCTGACTCGGAATGTCATTTTTATTACCAGCTTGCCACAATATTGGACTTTAAACAGCTCACTCTCACCTTCTCCCTCACGATAGACACCGGCACATATAGCACATGAAGACCCCAGCCAATATCAAAGCTTAGATAAAAGACTGTTTGTGATTAAAGTAGGAAGGGGTACGGACGGAACGTGATGGATTCGATACAAATAGGCTCCTCTGGCTGTAATGCATATCACAGCCTGGTGTGGCTTCAGCTCAGAAGATTGCTTTTCCCTTCTCCCTGCTGTTACATCCCACCCCAAAGTGACCGGCACTCTGTCACTTTCTCAAAAGGAATGGTCAAGATTACCGCATTACGCGCCGTAGAACGGAAAGGCCCCGGGGTGAATTTAATTGGCAAGAACAGGAGTCTGCAGCTATTTTCTCTGAGAAATGGCCATCTGACGTACACTGTGATGTAGCATTTAATATTACATATTTATATAGATAGCCTAGAGGACATCTATAACTTCCATTTAATTTTCTTGCATCTTATCTCTTCACCTCTGGCAGCATTTTCCATTTTTCCTCCATTTATTTCATTGCGACGCTTTTTTTTTTTTAAATGCCATTATAATTTTTCTTGCTATTATTATTACTATTTGTCTTTTTAGCAGAAAACAACAAAAGAGTTATGAATGGGACAGTACGCTATGTGAAAGGTACTTTGTACAGAGAGTACTAAAACAAAAAGTACAAAAGTAAATGGTTTCTGTTTTTAGGCTTATGCAACCTACTATCAAATGCAGTCTCTTTGTTTTGAACAATTTGTTTAAAATGCATCAGTTTTTATCACAAGAATCCCTTTTCTGTATTCAGTTGGACTTCTGGATATGTCTTAAGAGGCACTACAATAATCAGAGTGTGGTTTATAAACCACAAGTCCAGAAGTTATTGGCTGAAGTGAGTTTAATTTGATTGCTAATTGATCCATGCGGCGGAATGTAATAATAAACAGCCTAATTATCTGACAGTTTAGATGTGGTGCAGAACCAGAACCAACATTTATAAACCACTTAGTACTTCCAGTTCTGTGATTCTGAGTAACATAACAAAAAGCAAGGGACAGATGCATGAGTTACAGTGGAAATTGTGTCAATTATGTTGTTGTTTACTGTTCCCTTGAAAAATAGTTGTTTTCTTTTTTTTCTATGACTGTATCTGTAAATTTATGAAGAAAAAAAGTAGGGAGAAATTATTTTGTAAATGGTGGTAAGAATTGCAGTTGACCCAGATAATATTCCATGTACTGTTTCCCAAAAGCATCATTAGCTATGGTCATTCATTCCATTAAACTCCATTGAATAATCACCATTGTAGCTTTAGGGTAAAGACTCAGAAAGGATAAAGAAAGATTAAGTGAACAAAAAATGCTAGAAATTTGTTATTTATAACAAATGCAATTTATACTCTTTCAGCATTGATAATACAGCTGAAATCCAGAACTGTTAAAAAAAAAAAAAAAGATTTTTAAATCATACAAGCCAATATTTTAGTTATAGTTTTAGATAACATAACAAATGTTTAAACTGAGACATTTTACGATTTTGTGCACCAAGTTATACATTTTTCTTATTTTATATCATTAAAAATGTAATGCCTGCTACAGTAAAAAGAAAAAAGAAAAAAAGTTGGCACGGAGGCAATAAAGGGCTAAAAAGATTTTGATATATTTGTATATTTGATCAGATAAATTGCTTGATGATAATTATTTATGAAACAATAAAAATTACTAACCACAGCTTCTTTATACATGAGATATTCACCATTTAATGTTTATATATAATATAAAATTATGTCTTTATTTAAAGGACATCATTAAGGGGGCTTTTATAATAAACTGAGCTGTTTGTTATCTGACTCTCCTTATGGATATAATTTTCTTTTGATATAAACAATTCTTTTGAACAATTGACATTCAGTGAAGGTCAAAGTAAGCACTGTGGAAAAAAAAATTGCCAACAGAGGAGTTCTTATTCTGGCACTTTTCGATTTCTCTGAGACTCAGAGTGAGCTGCAAAAACAGCAGGTGTTTCACTCTGTAAAAAACACAAATGTGTGCTATTCAGACAGGATTAAAATCATAAAATGCGTTTGTAAAATGTCCAGTTTACCTAATCGCCCAATGAAAACGAGCCCAAATAGGGTTATTCTCTCTTAACCGTTTTTTTTTCTTTGCTTCCCCCCGCCTTCCGCCAGTTCTCTTTTCATCTCTCTACCCCTCCCAAAAGTAATCCTCCCTTTTTCCACGCCGGTTCTTTGAGCAGTAACTGCAGGAAACTAATCAGAGGATCAATACTGTGGATGTAGCGGCCGGCTCATCCCTCTGATCGTCAGCAGAAACAAAGTGTTTGTATAGCAGAAGCCCTGGCGATGCAGCAGTGGCGCAAGCGTCAGAGGATAAGGCTCTGCCGGCCCTCCTCTTGTCGATACCCCCTGAGTGTAAAGCATGCCTGTAGCATCTCGAGAGGAGTTTATCTGACAGCATTCTTAATTGCCCGATCCTTCTTTTTTCGCTTACACAAACACTTTCCCTGGTCACTGAAGCAAAATGTTCTTTGTTTCGTGTCTGACGCAGCGGCAGGGTTTAACTCCCGAGGGCAAGTTTAGTGCTCAAAGGCAGAGAATGATATTTCTCATTCCGATTGCTCAGCTGATATTGGTGATTATATCAGACAGATCATAAATGGCAGGTCTTTGTGGTCGGTCATTGACAGCAACAACCACAGCCAGTCTTAATCTTAATGGCAGATTAAATGTGAAAGGAGGAAAATGATTTTCTGTGGAAGATGGAACAATGGCAAGATCACATGCGTGGAATTAATAATCAATTCATTCATTAATGTGATTTACACTGCTCTAAGTGTCCATTTATTATATCACCCTGCTTATCAATTTATTATCAGACAATATTTATGGTACATGCATGTTTAAATATCCATGAACAGTAATTATATATAGGGATACACATATATTACAGTTCAGCTGGTACTGATTTATATATATATATATAATATATAAAACATTTTAATAAATTGATAAACCAATAAATGGATAAAAATTCTATACTATTTAATACATTCAAATTTATAAAGTAAAATGAATTGTTACTCAATATAGTATGAATATATTGTGCATCTATTAGCATCTGTTGTAACTAGGGAATATTTAGCATGGATTTTGTTCTTTTAATAATTGCTGTAATCATGTTGGAATTAAACGTACACACTTATTGCCAGTGGAAAAAGTATTTTCCTTTGAACACTGACTTGTGAATTTCATAAAATTTGCATGCAATTTTATTGCACTATTAAATGCAATACAATTATTTTTAACTGAATTTGGATCCTTTGCTGTGATTTTACTTGCAAGTTGAAACTTCCCAGGAGAACAGTGTAAGGCCTAGTTTAGCATTCTTAACTCCCTGCTCTGGTATTTGCCAATAATGTAATTGTGCACTGCATAGCAAGTAATTCTGGTAAGAAAAGATCTGCTAAGAACATAAATGTACCCCTGTTTTCCCTGATTCTGCGTGATAGACAGAGGAAATAGATCTGTGCCACTCAGAGCTCCAGCTAGGCAGTGGAATAATCAATCTCCCATTAATGGACTAAGTGGTTGTGCAGGGATATTAAATGTTAATTGCTGTAAAGTATTGATCAAGTCCATTGATCCCCATGATAATTGCAATCGGTGCAAACAAAGATACATTATACGGGGTTTATGGGGTTTACCTTACAGTGGATCATGGACTGAAAGAAGGGATGGAAGGTAAAGAGCTTTAAATAGATGGGGTTTGATTTATTGATTAACATGTTGAAAAGTCATTTCCCATTACCTGCTTTTCCACTTATTCTGTAATATGTTTTTATTCTATACTCTTGGGACTTCCTGTGAATAGTTGTAAATGTGAACAGACTGGTTGGAAAACTTTTCCAAGTAGCCATTTTGCTCAGGTTTTCACGAGTAAGAACTGAATTTCAAGATTATAACTAAGGTAAGATGGCAAATTATACAAGTATTACATCAAGTGTGCGACTAGTTGCATAAAGTGTCTATAAACATGATAAAAAAACAAGAAAACCACAGCGACAAGTGTAAGCCTTCGGACTTTCAGATGGTTGCTCAGGATGTTTGGATGGCTTTGTTCTTGTTGTTTTCCGCCCTCCACTGGGTCAGAGCAGGGGTGTTGTGATCTCCGATTGTCTGCTTCATTTTCAGCAGGTATAGACAACTAGTCTGTGCGCAGTTCATATATTAACCTCTGGCTGCTTTGGGTCGATGAATTCTCGACAACAATCTGGCACCAAAGAGGGCTAGCCAGGGGCCAGTGGGTATGTGAGTGAGAGAACGAGCGTGTGCGCACACGTGTGTGTGGCCGGGGAAGTTAGTCACAGCTGAGCTCCTGTTGCCCTGGGATTGCTGGCTGCCAGTAGAGCTTGTCAGTTGCCTGTTGAATAATGCATGGTGGAACGGTTTGGGTCCTAATACCGCATGACTGAGACATCCCCTACAGGTCCCAGATCAATAGCACTTAGCTGCAGCTTTATAATCAAGAAGACTTTAAAATACCATCATCACGCAATTAGATTGAGTCCCCAGCCATCTTTATTTTTCTCTCCGACATTCACAGCCTACTTATCCCCACCACACGTCCATTCACGACCCATTCATGACCCACAAGGCCATCCTCTCTTTAAACATGTCCTACTCTGAGTAAGAAACACAATTTAGTGTTGAATTCAGATTAATTTATTGAGGCAAGTTTTCATTCAGGAATGTTTGGAGAGATCTGCCAGAAAACATGAGGGCTGCTGTGAACTAAAGCCTGCTTCACAATGCATGGGAAAACAGTGTATTTATTCCAGCGCCCATGTAGTGCAGTGTATCAATGCATAGCAAGTGTGAGTACAATTTTCATGCTAAGCCACGCACTAACCATGTTGAAAATGTTCTATTCTTTGTAGATTAATTACCGGTTGTACATGTGGTCTTCTTTATGTAAATTAGATTTCATAACATGTATCATGAATTCTTTGGAACCTGCTTATATGCTTAGCTGCTTTTAGTAATTTTCTGTGTATTTGAGTTGCACCTGGTGTTCAGCTTCCTTGCGAGAAGCTGAAATGCATTTTCTAGCATGCCATTTTCTGTAGATCGAGTTAGTGATTGTAGCCTCAGGCAGATGCAATAAAATCTGAAGTCACTGCATGTACAGTGAGCGGTATGGACACATGTTAATGTGAGTTCACATCTTTGTGGTTTCGCATGAATGACTTTCATTAAATGGCAGGTCTAATGGTGCAATACATGATGGCCTGAGCAAATGAAAATGCCCTAAAGAAAAACAAAATATGCAAGTTTGTTAGCATTTTAAAAACAATGACAAGTAAGCCTAACACTGAACTGGGTTTAGCAGTATTCAGAACGGATATACTAGTCATACAAATGCAATGCAAACAGTGTTAAAAGAAGGAAGTCATACAGGTTTGGATTAACAGATGAGCAAATGGTGTCCAAATTAAAAAAAAAAATTGGTACCTTAAAGATTTGAATGTACACAAGAGAAGCATTATACATTTTTTCAGAGCTGTTTGTATTTGCTCTGATGCCAAACTGCTGAAAGATATCTAATTGACTGGAGTAGACATTAGCACACGTCTAAGATCAGTCAGTAAGGTGGAGACGGGCATTGAAGATTGAGGTCAGTTCATAAGTACATCCTGCCAACGTAAAGATGGCCTGGATCATTACAGTCCATTATGTATGGTTAGATCATTCCATGTGGTCAGATCTAAGTGCTTCTCAGAGTCCCTGGACAGATGATCTTATCACTGAAAGTGTATTCTGCCTATAGGGGGAGTCATTAGTTGGGAAATAGTTTCAGGATATTTCAGAGAACCTTCAAATCTTCAAGTCTTAGAAGATATCTCAATTTTCATACATCCAATTTTTTTTCTCTTTTTTTTTCATTTTGAATATTTCAAATACGTGTATTAAGCAAGGCTGCATTATATTATTTAATTGAGACAGTAAAGACATTTATAATGTTAAAAAATAGTATTGTGTATGTAGAAAATATGCCAAATTAAAATATACATAGGTACTGAGGTTATCAGCCACTTTTCTAAAAAGATGATTATGGCTCAATTGGGATCTACATAGCAGCATGCAGAGCCCTCCACAATGTCAACAGCAGCTCCTCGCTGTGCCAACTCCTCTATCTAATTCATATTTGCCATTAATATATATATATATATATAAGGCATTCATCCCCAGATCTGCAGCTTGCAGAGAGCGGCCTTCAGCTGAAATTGGTCCGCTCAGTGGATTCTCATCACTGGGCAAGTGACTGGTGCCACTCCTCAGTCCGCTCTGAAGAGCTCTCCTCATCGCTGAAGACCACAAGGTTACACCCCTTGCAGAGGCCTATCAGTCAATCTGCAATAATAGAATAATTGTGTAATTAACAGGGAGTAAAATTGCCCCAGGCTTGAGCGCTCAGTCTACACCATTAAAGGAGATCATAGGGCCATAATTAGGTCCTCACCGGCCACTAATTGTCCAGCCGTTATGACACTGGGGTGTTTCTGTTATTTATAATGAGGGCGCACAGTCACCCACAGAGCGAGGTCACACTCCTGCACACTCAGGGGTCCGTTTTGGAGAAGGCCTACTGTGTGTTTTTGTGATGGATAGTGAGAGAATGAGAGGGGAAGAGACAATGAAAAATAAAATATTAAAGCAATAAGCTACAAACGAACTGGTCACATTTTGTTTGAAATTTAAGTCATATTATTGCCTTTTCTATTCATATTATAACTTTTATACAACAGTTTTGCAAGCAAGATGTTATTCAAAATCAACTCACCATTTCAACCCAGGCTTATTGGAAAAACGTGCCTTTGGCAACATTGCTGCAAAATGATATTCCTTTGCTTCTTGGATGCTTCGCAGCACTTTCCAAGTGAAATGTCCAGTTAGTGGTGCTAAAAGCGTTTTCCATTTTATCTAAAACAGATGAAGGCAAATCTGGCAACATTTTATTATGCTGGTAGTTGTATGCATCGCAGCAGTTCAGAAAAATACATGTTTTATCATGTAGAAATAATGTACCACATGCAATAAATTGAAATTGAATTGAAATTAGCTGATAATGTTATCTTAAATAAATGTGAGATGAAAAACCTAAGTTTAGTTTAACTCTTTAATTAAGCACCCATGCAAAGGTTTCGTGCCCAATTGCAAAAAGTACAGTGTTGTACCAGGTGAGCTACAAGTTTACAAAATCAGAAAATGTTTGCAAATTATGCACCATGATAAATCTGACTGTCTGTTTAGTTTCTTTTTCCCTATCCCTTCCTGTTTTAGTTTCGTTTCTCTTGTTTGACCTTATGTAGTGTTCCCTGTGTTTATGCGATTATTGGTCTTTCCCAGGTGTCTTGAGTTCTCCCCTTGTTATGTTTGATACTTAATGTTTGGGTTTCCTGAGTTCCAATGTCAGTCGTTGTATATGCTACGTTGTGTGTTAATGTTACATGTGAAGTGTTTCTTCTGGTGTGTTGCTTTATTAAAAGAAAGTTATGTTACTCCACGTTTCCAGCTATCTTCTTCACCTACACGGCAAACATAACAATAATCAGGTTTTGAGGTTATTACACATTAATTGTTCATAGAAATTTGTATGAATAGGAATAAACATTTTACTTCCACTAGTGTTTATTTCAGCTGGGATGCCTGTAAATTGTATGCAGCGTATTAGAATCTATGTTTTATATGTTAATTTTCACAATGAACACTCAAGCCAAACAGCTTTCTTTTCTACTTAAATATTTGAATAAAATATTCAGTTAATGTGCAGTCTAATCATAAAACTGTTCTGCTGTTTGTGTTCTTAAGAGGGAAGCAAATCATTTGCATTCTTGTTAATTTGTAGCAGCTAAGAATGTGCTCTAAATCAAGCTGCAAAAATCGCAGCACAATGCCAATGTACGGTTTACTCTGTAGGGTTTTTGTAGAATAGATCAAGATGCATTAGGCAAACTCTCTCTGTGTGACTGATTACCTTTTTTGTGAGGAGACAAAATCCAGCTGAAGTAACAATTGGCAGTAGATGTTTGAAAAATGCTTTCAGCAACTATTGTTACATGTCGAGTTAAAATGGCTCTGTCACGTAGGACAAAAGCGAAAGGAGATGGAGGGAGAGAGGAAGAATGAGAGCATGATAATGAAAGGCGAAGATTAGGAGAGGTGTGTAAGAGAGGGAGACAGCATTGTGATGAACCGCAGGTTTGTGCTGTTCTGTTGTCATAAGTGCTGCTCTGTGAGGACTGTGCACGCAGATACTGGTGCATTGCAGTAGAGAAAGAGAAAGGGAAAAAAAAGTGAGAAGAGAGTTTGTGAGTTGACAAAAATTTGACAAGCTTTTCATTTACTGTCTCTGTAAACTCATTTCAGTTCTCTTTCTCACACACATGCACACAGGCTCGCTCTCCCACGTTTGGGCTCAAAGATGTGCCCATTGACCTTTTATGCAAGTTTTCTTTTTTTCTTTCTCTGCTGTAAAGAATGAGAATCACTTTGAAATGTAAATGTCACATTCAGCTCTTTTTTTTTTTATTTAATGAAGTGTGGAAAGAGGAAAAAGTCAGAGTTTGAAGTAAATAACACTCCTCAACTTTAAAGAGTTTGTTCTTCATGGAATGTTTTGTAACCCTATCTACTGATGTGACCATTCTTTAATGCATTTGAGGGGTGAAATGAGATCGAAATTAAACAAATCCATCAGAAACAAAGGACATTTGTGGAATGAATTGGAACAGACTGAGTTAAGGCAGACTCCTGAACCTTTTCCAGGCCAAAGACCCCTTGATAGATAAAGAGACGGATCAGGGATTCCCTGCTACATATTGTGTGAAACTGAGTGTTGCATTTTAAAACTGGCTTGTAATGCATATAATATTTCTTATAATGCTGTCTGAACACACTTTATGATGCTTGCATTGCAAAATGCATTAACTAGCTATAATCATTGATATAAGCCATGTAAATTACTTTTTAATACGTTTTAATAAGCACAATAAAATGTTAATATGGAACAATGAAACATTATGACAATTTTTGTTAATGATTATTTCATTTTAATGTATTCCTCTTTTTTTGCTTTATTTTATGAATTTGAAATCATACCAGATTGTAAGCTGGACCACATTTTTAAAAGATGTACTAAAGGGTTATGAATAATATAAATAATATGAATATGCCATATATTATAGGTTGCGTCCTAAATTTTATTTAATCTAAAATGAAGAGGAGAAATCTACAACAAAAGGACTTATAACTTCTGATTCATCAAGAATATTAAAAAATCAATCAATTAATTAAATAATTTATTAGAAAAAAGAAAGAAACTGAGCCATGTTGGAGGTTATTTGTGTTGTCATTCCAAGTTAAAGTACTGAAAGATATCTAAAAGATTTGCATTTTATTTACAATGTAAACAAGACATCTTTTTTTTCTCCTTTTTTTCTTTTTATTTGTAACTTGTATTTCCACAGACAAGTTACTAATAAAGATGGGAATGTATTAAAAACTACTGTGGCTTTTGTACTACGAAGTCTTCCAGTCTGGTAGATATCGCGACGGTTCAGGAATGGTGCTGCTCTTCGTGTTTGCTGTAGAAACAGTAAAAGCCTAATTTCATGACTGGCTGGGCTTTATGTGTGAGACATTATTTAAAATGTGCAAAAGTCCACACAATATATCAACCGGTTTTCTCTCTCCCCCATCATGTGTCCTTTTTATAGCGCCCTCAGCGTCAGCTCTTTCTTTTTCCATTACTTTCCCCCCCTCTCTCTTTTTTTCCCTCACCACCCTCCTTCATTTTTTTTTGTCTCACGAGTTCCTTCAGCACTGCTGATGACAGAACTTGACTAGCTTGCAGCAACCACAAATAGATGTGCTAAACAGCAGAGAGTGTATAAAATTGAATAAGCCTTAGAATAATGTAAGCCTGAAGAACCAAGGTCAATCATATACTGCACTGTATATGCCTTGCAAACTGGCTGATTTAAAGTGTTTTTTCTGACAAAGGCTAACAATTTAGTGGGACCAGGGTTGTTCTTGTTGATTACATGTTAGTCCGTGTTTGTTAGTTCATGAATTAATTAACACTTCGATGTTAGTTCTCACACATGAATTCATTTCATAGTTAAGGTTAATTCTTGATTAGTACATGTTTTCATTAACAGTTACAGTACATGTTCAGGTATCAGTACATGATCATTCATGTACTCTTATAGTAAAGTTTTAAAATTTTATCTCATTTCTTATGCTCACCAAGGCTGCATTTGTTTGGTTAATGATACCATAAAAACAGTAATATTATAAAATATTATTACAATTTAAAATAAGTTTTTTTGTTTTGTTTTTTTTATATATTGTAAAATGAAATGTATATCTTTGGTTGAATTTTTAGCATAATTTCTCCAACCTTTAGTGAATGTTACAATGTGGAAAATTTGTGCTGCTTAGCTTTTTTTTTCATTTTCTAAAATTTGTACTTGCTAACTTTTAAAACTGCTAAAGAAAATCTCACTATGCTATTTATTAAATCCCAAGAGAGCCTCTTCTGTTTTGGGAAAACTTTGCATATTATGCTGCCTGTATACTCTGAGCCAGTGTAGATTGAGCTAACATGTTTATGGTGGACTGCATAATCCTGTAACACTTTCACATGCCCGCAAGGTCCAGAGACTGATAACCTAAACCAGGGGTCACCAAGTTCGGTCCTGGAGGGCCGGTGTCCTACAGAGTTTAGCTCCAACCTGCCTTAACACAGCTGC
>JAUCNO010002494.1:0-11787 GCA_032353835.1 Enteromius viviparus
CGTCAGTAATTTTTTTTGTGCCGTTTCTAAATAAAAAATTCTGAATAAAAATCTAAATAAATTAATAGAAAAAAATTACAGCCTTATGCAAATTAAGAATTTGCATGTGCTTAAATTGCGATTTTTTAGCGATTGCGATTAATTGCACAGCCCTAATAGATATAGATTTTATACAGACAATAGACAGATAGATAGACAGATAAAGAGATAGATATAATTTATCTATGTCTATAGATAGACATAGATAGAAAAAGACGATAGATATAGATTTTATACAGAGTAGATAGATAGATAGACAGAAAGACAGATAGCCTTCTAAAATGAAAGACACGAAGCCATAAGTTCATTATTAATCTTTTATTAATTAATATAAAAGCTACATTAAAATATGGACATTCCCTAAATCCTTGATGGAAAAATAGGTTTGGAGAATCTTACATTAATATGTTAACATTGACTGATGTAAAGCTGGTAGAGCACATCAGCAACACGTGGTCAGAGACGGTGGAGGAGGAGCTTTGATTGTCAGTGTGTCATGGTGCAGTTATGAAGTGAGTACGCTCTGTTCTGAGACCAGTCCCACGAGGGCTCAAATCAGCTGTGATTCTTGCACTTGACTTGCCGTCGTTGGGCAGGTGATGAAGTTTCTCTCGTTCAGCGCCACATGCCTTTGTTTACAAACACAGAGAGGTATTTATTCAGGGTGTGCATCAAAATGATTTTCAGAAGAATAATTGCAGTGACAGTCCCACAATCACAATGATAATGGCCAAAGTCTTTGTATCTTCCCACGTCATGGTTCATTTATGAAATCGAACCTGTGACCTGCTTGACTAAAAAAAAACAATGTTTAAAAAAAAACAAATCAGGTACATGCTTTAATGAATTACATAACTAACATTACAACTAGCATACATTCAAAACAACAAGAGCAATAATGCAAAACCCGTGTATTTAGCCACAAAAACAACCGGCTGTAACAACTGTTCGCATGAGCCCTGCAGCTTCTGCTATACCAAACTGAGGGCTAAAAGCATGAGGTGTTCTCAGCTGAAGGCACCTCAGGCAACAAAAGCACTCTCGTCCTTTATTGCCTCGCTCTAGTCTCTCAGGAACGCTCGAAATATCACTTTGCTCTGCTGTGCCATTCACTTTGGTCTTTGCTGAACATCATCTTGCCCTTAAACCCACTCAAAAAATAATTATGTTCAATGAACCTACTTAAAAAATATACATTAAATGAAGGCTAAAGTAAAGATAAGAATGGAATGATATATTTGAATGGATTTGATCTAGTTGGCACGAAATTAAATGCGTTTCAGTTAGGGTTGAGGTAACAAACAACAAATATGAAAATGAATGTGTGACCAGACAACATATTTATACACGTCTCTGCTTGTTTTAATTCATAATATGAAAAAATATATATACTGACATACCTTAACCATACAAGTTTAAAAAAAAAAATATAAAATATAATTGAATTGTGTGAATAAAAATATAAAATTATGAATTTAAATATTCCTAATGCTTTTTAACTTTTGTGTTATATTAAGAATAAACTATACACACGTGTATATATATATATATATATATATATATATATATATATATGCATGTATACACATAAAATATTTTTTACTATATTAAATTTTTTTTTTTAAATAATTTTAAAAATATATACATAAATTATAAATATAAAAAATAAATGTTATATATGTATATAAATTTTATATATATATATATATATATATATATATATCTATATGTCTATATCTATATCTCTATATATCTCTCTCTCTATATATATATCTCTCTCTCTCTCTCTCTCTCTATATATATATATTTACTACATAAAATTACATTTTGATAAAGTTTTTTTTTTTTTATTACCTTGCATTAGCAGGTTTTAAACACTAAAAATAAAAGCTTTGGTGCTCTCACCAAAATTTTTAAAATGTGTGATAAAGTTTCTCTGCTGTCCATCAAAACACCAAGCTTTAAAAGAATTTTCTAGCTGTGGAGCATCACAAATCCATCAGCTGGAGCTATGAATAAGAGCGATCTGATTCCACATCACTACGTCCAGACAACACAAACCCAGCGGTGGCAAAACGGCACGCTAAGCATGCTTTCAGATTAAAAACACTTCATCACAATGTGTCTCTCTCAAGCTCCACAGTCTGAGACCTCTGCAGTCCACTGTATGATGAGAGTACGAAGCATGTGTGTCCGTATGGACCAGCTGCTTCCCGCTGGACACCCTCTAGGCTCCACAGCAATTGTGTTTAAGCAGATTATCCTGCAGAGTTTAGCCACGCTGGATTTAGCCGTTTGTCGGCACTATGAGGCGCAGCAAGAGCTATTGACGCAGAGCGGCCTGGTGGACAATAGAGGTGATGACCGGCCAGACCCAGGAGAAGACAGCAGGTACGGACTGTCTGGAACCCTAGAAACCGAGCATCAGTAATGATAAGTGACAGATGCCTCTGTCGGATGCTGGGGTGGTATATAATCCAAAATAATGAAACTTTACTTGGAGAATGACAGACAGAATGAGATCTGGGAGAATGCATTCAAAGGTTTTCTGTTGAACACACAAGAAGATATTCTGAAGAACGTTGGCAGCCAAGTGATTTTGGGTCCCATTGACTTCCATATGGACAAAAAAAATACTAGTCAGTAGTTTGGTTAACCAGCATTCTTCGAAATATCTTCTTTTATGTTCCACAGAGGAAATAAAAACAAGTTTGAAATGACATCAAGATGAGTAATTGATGGACATTCTTTGATGGACTATCCCTTTATCACATATTCAGACTTGACAGACCAGATCTGAGATCAGTGACACCAAACGCCACCGGTTCTTGTGTACTAATTTGAATATGCAAAATAATTCTCTTATATTCCTCACACAAACCTATTCACCTGTACAGCTTAAGACAACGGAAAATATAGTGCATCAGTTACATTAATAACTTCTATTTTTTTTTTTATTATTTATCCTCACTTGGGGCCCTACAGTATTTTCTAGAATCCTTTTTTTTTCATTTTTGTAATAAAAAAAGCATAGCCAATTAATTAAAAATGTACTTTTTCAAATTCTATGTTTTATTTTTTCTATGAATGAAATGATTTTCAATCATTTTCTCTTAATGATTGTATTATTACTATTTGTTACTACTACTACTACTATACATATTACAGTACAAAAGCAATATATTTTATTTTTAATATTTTCTTCAGATTTTTGTTCATACTGCAAGTTATGTGAAATCATAGGCATACATACAACATAGAATAATTATATAACCTCCATATTAAATAGATTATATTGTAAATGTTTTTAATACATTTAAGCACTAGTTGTCTCAGACTTTTGGACTCTCTAGATGTGACTGTGGCAGCATTAATTATCAATATGCTTAAATTACCTTTAGGTGGCTAAACTTCATTTGGTACTCATGTGGTCACAATGAGAGAGAGCTGGGATTGTGGAATTTGTTGGACCTTGTACTTTATATCTGCGAAGCCATTAACTACCAGAGACAATGTCAGCAATTGCACCTGAGCTCAGGTAAAGACATAGGGCCGTTTCATTTTATCCCAAATTCTGTTTTATTTTTTACAAATTCCTTTTTTTCCATTTCTTCCTGGATTCCATTTTTTCCAGACTCAATTTGAATAGTTGAATTAAAGTTTATTAATCTAATCAAATGAAATTTATAATTAAAATTTGTTAATTTTAGGGCCATATGAATAATTTTATTTTACTTTTCCCCTTACAATCAAAAGAATGTATCAAACATTAATTAAATTATTAAATCAAACTAATTAATTTTAAGTGCTGCACAACAGGTGTACTGTTAAAACACAAGAAGAAAAATGTGAAAAATGTATTTGAAAAAAAGAGCTAAACTATTACTGACCTCTGCCTAAGTTACATTTCTAACAACCGAGTGACCATGCACTTTAAAAACTTCGCACGGACTCGGGTTTCTAGACAGCTGAAAACATTCCCTAATGACCCAGTCCACCGGGGCAGACGCAGTCTTCTCAACAGCAAGGTGATGCTGGGAAATCAGGAGCTAAGCCATGAATAAGTAAACGCCACTCCGGCTCAGTGTTGTTAATCATGGGAGCTCATACTGAACGTATTACCCTTGGGATTTGATCCCACCACATCTCTCCTCAGTATTGTTTATGCAACATCTAGAGCGCAGCCACCAACACGGTCACCTGAATCTCAATGTGATCAGATAAGATCAGCAGTTCCTTGATCAGCTTTCCTACTTTCATTCAGTGTTGTTGCGTAACCGTCGCACCCAAGCGAACGACAATGGCTATCGCACCCCTGTCCAACAGCCCGACACGAACCTACACGCACAGACGACTGTGTGCTGTATTTCAAGCCATGTATCTCATCGCTGCATTGGCAGGGTTGCCAGATATGCTGTAATCTTTTCCCCTGGGAGTCCCTGGAAACCAGATACAGAAGAGGAAGATCAAACGCTGGGCATGGGATCACATGTCTCCGCTGCTCGTATGGAGCGTGACGCACACATGGCATACAGGGACAGAGGTTTTTCCCATAGCCTCCCACACTCTGACTCTCTTCAGAGGTGGGACGTCTGGTAATCACATGATTAGGAAAGGACCACACCACCGATTCGGACAGATCTGTGAAGATGGAGAGCTGCGGTTCGGGAGGAAAAAAAACGCATAAAAAGTCCATTGGAAGTAGTGTTACCCCCCCCCTCGGATATAAAAAAAAGTAGTGGAAAAAATATATAAAATACATTTCATATACTGTAGTTATAAATAAAAAAATAAAAAAATAAGAACAGAAATAAAATAACAAATTAACTCAAATATATCAATTGCATATTTATAAATGACTACATTACAAAATGTATTAAATAACTAACGCAAAAGAAAAAAATAAACAAAAAGAAAAAGCAAAAACTAAACTTAACTAACATAAAAGCAAAAAAATTTATTGGATTAAATAACAAAACACGTTTAAAAGAAACCAAACAGAAATTAACAGAAAAAACAAACAAAACTAAGTGCTAAAATATATAAGCTTAATTGAAATGCACAAAAAAAACATAAAATAATAAGAATATAAATAATAAAACATAAAAATAATAAGAAAACAAAAATGAGATAAAAGCAAAACAAGCAAACACAACCAACTGACAGAAGAACAAAACACATTCTACACTGTTACTGGACACCATGTGAAACCAAGAAAACCTTTATACTCATTTTTTTCTTCATGCTGAATTTGTTTCATTGTGTTTGCATTTGATGTGTGACAAGGGACTTTTTTAATAAAACCACAGACCCGCTGGAAGAAACCCGAGTCAGTTTTTTCTTCACCTGATTGAGAACGAAAAAAAATGTAGTTCGACAACTTTTATACTTTCGAGATAGCAATTAAGATGTTCCTGGCAAGGATTGTGCTTTAGGAACTTTATTTTGAACTCCTTATTAACTGCAATTGGTTCGCAGGAGGATTCAAATTCTCAGAAGGTGATGCTGAAACTAAAGGTCAACATGTTTGTTAAACACACACACACACACGTGCACAGACACACACACACACATAAGAGAATGACCTGCAGTCCTGAGCAACAACCTTATAGTCCCCGTCAAGGAAAGTTTGCCACTATCCCCTGACATCATTGCAAGTGCTACAAAGGACAGTGCAAAGGCACCAGGAAGGTGAATGTTAAAAGTTAAAAGGCCAGATGCTTGTTTTCATAGCTGGTGTGACTCATCTGCTCCTGTGTCAGCTCCCTCCATACAAGGGGGCAGGTGGAAATGGCAGGACGTTGGCCTCTAGGGGCCTGAGGGTTTAAATACAGCCTGCTGACATAACTGACCGGAGATCAACGCTTCTGCTTCATTTTTCCACCACACCTACTGCTTTTCCGCCTGATCCCAGAGGGTAAAGATGCTGGATGTGAAACAGTGACACAGTCAGGGCTTAAAAATGGGGAACTTATTTTTATCCTCATAACGCTAAGCTATCTTTAATATTAAATATTAAAATTGTATTAGAAAATTTTATTAGAAAATAACTTTTTATTATTAAAAAGTTGTTTATCTTTAAATAAATATGATTTTTGAGTTTTACCTTGCAAAATATACTAGCAAGTCCTGGCAAATTATTTAATTTCTTCTTCTTATGATTATTTTGTAAGATTTAATCTTTAAATAAGAAATGGCAAATGAAAAGGAAAATACGGTTATGGTAAGCATTATTTAGATAATGTAGCATTTATTCAAATTTTAAATTAGTTTTCAAATCGATTTAAGTTTTGATTATTTTTTGTATGCTTATTTATATTCATTTTAGTTTTTCATTCTATTTGGTGTTATGGTTTTAAAATTTTAGTAAATTTAATTAAATTTAATCAATTTTGCAGTTCAATTAAAATGTTTGGTTTTTTAATGTAATATTTATATTTTTTATAAAAAATAGGAAAACATAGCGATTAACTGATTTGACAGACTTAATATATTTTTAAAATGCAAAATGTCCAAAAACAAAACAGGGCTGATATGCTGCATACCTTTCAACATGATACGTTTTTATACATTTTTAACTGCAAAACCTATGTACAAGCCCTGACGACTCCTTTATTTTTACAAAACATTCTTGACTTCCTCACTGAGATACAGATAAGCCACTCAAAAGTGGTGAAAAAAGCCTCTCAAACTCCCCTTTACCTCATGAAAGCATCACCTTTCATTCTAAATCCATCGTAAAGAATCCATACAGTCGCATTAATCACTTTGAATGTGAAGGAATGGGTCCAGGTTAAAGCATCATTATAACCAACCCCTCTTCAACAAGGATAAAAACCTAGCAAACCAAAGCAACATGGCCACCTGTCAGTTTAATCCCATCCCAAAGCAGAGAGAACGTTAGAACACATTAACTATTGTCGGCACGTAAGATCAAATTCCTTAACTCCGCCCACACAAAGCAAAACTGTATGAAACTAAATGATTCAGTACCTGTTTTGGCTTTCTTGACATTCTTCAGTGTTGCTGCTCTCCGGCCAAACAAACGTTTGAGCTGGAGTCTGTTGAGATCTAGCGCTGCGATTCTTCGGCAGGAGGGAACTTCCTCGTCCGGATTGACCTCGGCTCCTTCTGCGAGCCACTTTACCCACGGGCCCCGACCTCACACGCCAGGCCGAAGAGCTGGAGCTGTGAGGAGACAGTACTCAAAACATTGCATTGGCTTGCTATCACCTTTTTCCCCCTATGTAAACGCATGCTCGATGGACAGCCAAATCCATACAAAGGTTTAGAACAACATAAGGGAGAGTATAGTATAATGTTTTCTTTTAGATATGTATGAATTTTATTGCATTAACCTTGTGACATCTATAAACAATCAATAGGACAGTTTCTCCGAAGCAACTTTACACTGAGATCTTTTTCCACTTCCTTTTGACATGATTATTTTTTACACTGGAGCAACAGGCCACTGTACACACACTGATTTATCTGAACATCAGAGGAAGCAGCTGTAGTCCTGATATACTCTGTTTACTGTATTCACCCAAACACACACACACTCATTCAATTACACTCACCGCAGCGCAAAACACATGTAAACAGTCACATGATCGTCACAACTGAGTAACAGATGACCGACACCTTAGCATGGCTATTGACCTAGAACTAGGCCTGATCACATTTAATTAACTGTTTCTAAACTAGTTTTTTTCTTTTTCTAGAAGTAAATTCGTCATATTTTTTGAGGTAATATTTTTATTAATAAGATAATTTTTTTTTAGGTAAATATAACTAAACTGCACAATCCCAATTATTTAAAAAAACATGTAATTATAAACAATACTAATTTTATTATACATCTGAGCCAAATTGTCCTGCAAAAAATAAAAATGGATGGTTTTATGTAATATAATTAAAAACTAAAAGTAACCTGAGAAAGGCAGTATTTTTTTTAAATTAGATTTACTTTGTAAATTACTACTAGAGAAGAATTGATTTTGTATCATTTATATACTATTGTTTATTAATTAGCTTTTAATATTTTGTTTTACTTAAAGCTTTGTTATTTTATTGTATTGTTGTACTTGTTTTTATTTTTTTAATTTCTGTTTATTTAGCTTTTCAAATTCATTTTTTTTTACTTCAAATTTACTATTTTATATTGTTTCTGTTTGAATTTATTTTATTTCATGTAGTTACTTATACTAAAGCAAAAGTAGCTAAAGATCAATTTTTTTATCTAATATTTCAATGTATTTAAGCTTTGTTATAATTACATATATATATTTTTAATAAACAATAACAAACAGCACTGCTCAGTTAAACATACATCCAAATACCTTATGCAATTTTGCTTTATTTTTATTATCTGCCGTACATAACTAAAGTTAGCTACATACATGATGCAATATGCTATTCTAGAGCATTCTGATCTGCTGTGCAAAGAGTTTTTGATACCATATTTATGGAAATTTGTATTTTCTGACTACCATGAAAACCCTCAAATCCCTGAGTATCTCCGTGACTCTGCAACCCAGCAGTAAAATGTGTATTTCTCACAGATGTTTGCATTTCAACACAGGCTGTGCTCTAGGGCATTTACACCTGATTTTCTGGGATCAGGGTGAAGCGTTGAAAACCTGAGCTGGGGGTTTGGACACACACAAAGAAATATTTATATATATCCTTATTTCCTCATCATGCCAAATTAGAAAACTCCACACACTGACCCTTAGTGACCCTATTCGGGCTCAAGGATTTTATTCTACTGGCACTAATGCAGGAGTGTTACAATTTGCAGCTTCATTTTTACATTTACTTCAATATTTCTAAGTCTATCACTATACTGGATGCATTTTTAAAATATGGATTCAAATGTTTTATAACCTAAATATCTAAAACAACAAATCTGAAAATACGCCTACCACCCATAACTATGCACTATATCTAGGCATCTGAGCAATGTTCTGTATGAACACAAGTTCTCAAAATAAAATGCCGTGACGTGTGAACTTGAATTTCCTGCACAAAGATAATCAGATACACGCACATGCAAACAGACGAGTAGACACACAGAACCCTCTGAACTAGCCAGAAGCATTTTCTCAGACAGTTAAAGCTCCAGAACAAGATTCATTCTTGCTCAGACAAAAGTACAAAGCCATAAATTTTGTCACTTTGTAATGAAGAAAAAAAAACAAAAATACAAAAATGCAAAGACCTGATTAGTGACATCCACCTGTAGATAACTCACTGAACACTGCTAAAGCAATTGTTTGCTCAAAAATAAAAATCATTTTATTATTAGTTCATCATTTACTTCCCTATCTTGTTTCAAAGCTGTATGAATTTATGTGTTCTGTGGAAAACAAAAAACATTTCAAAGAATGCCCTGGGGCATTCCTGGTCTTCCATTTTCTGTGTGTGTTTTTCATACATTTCAATAATAAAGTAAATTTGGAACAATAAAGCATATAATAATAATAAAGTAAATAATGAAAATGTTTAATGGGATATATACAAAAACTTAAGTGTTTTATATTAACATTGTACTAAATAACTATTTAAAGGAAAAGGGGACACATTATTAAGACATTTTTCTTTATTTCTTTCACATACCTGTCTTCAGTGGCACCTCCATCTGAGTCTTGAGAAGAGAGCTGCTCCTTCTTGACCCCACCCACAGTGGAATTCTGGGAACGCCTGCTGCTCCTCCTGGTTCGACCCTGAATCACATACATTCTTAGACTGATATGTATAGGATAAATGCACAACACCAAAAGTATCAAGTGTGTCTTCAAGTGTTCAGATATGGAATATCTGGGATATCTGAAGTGGAGCTGATGCAAATACATAAGTCATGTTTAATTTCATTTGATGCTGGTCATAAAATGAGATGCACCTGTGCCTGAGTGAAGGAGGTGGAGGTTCTGGATTTTGGAAGGTAGCCACGGGCAGGGCTCCTCTTGGCAGGGGAGGATCTGGCAGCTGCACTGTACTTGCCTGACTCCAAAAGGTAATGCTGAGCTACTTTCAGGAGCCGTGTGAAAACATTCTTGGTGCTAGAGCCTGGAGCTGCTGGAGAAGCACAGTTCACAAGTTTATAGGCATGTAAACATTATTAATGCATGAAGAAAAAAAAATCTAATATCTAAAATCTAAATAAAATTAAACACGAATGTTATAACTTTTGCACTTTTACACTTACATGCATACTAACTGACACATACATACATAAAATCCAATGAATAGCAATGAAATATTAAAAGGACAAAATATAAAATATTAAATAAATTATTATTTAAAAAAACTAATTAATATTAAGCAGCAAAACCGTTTTCAGCATTGATTATATATATATATATATATATATATAATAGTAAGAAATGGCAATTGAATAAACTGCAAAACCATTTCCAGCATTGATAATAAGAGCAAATATGTATAGACACACACCACACACACATATATATATTTACACAAAAAGGTTTTTCGATTTTATGTTTATAGTTTCTAAGTTAATCATCTTATCTTATGCATACAAGATATTTTTGAAATGTTCATTGTCATTGTTAAAATAACATGAAACTGCAAACTTGCATTCCAGAGAAAATTGTCAGCGGTTGTATTCTCAAAGCAAGCACATAGCTTTAACAGATCAAACTGGAACAAAAGTTATTTTTAAAGCACTTGGCAAAAAGTAAAGTAAAATCTAAAAAAGTACAGATGGTTCAACTTTTGTGAGCTGCACTATCTTTCCAGGTACAAACAAATATCACTGCAGACGGGCCCACAGCACAAAACTGAATGTTATCAGACTCTATCACATGTGCTGCCGGCCTGCTCTTGCTAATGCAGGCTGTGTGCCGGAGAACAGATATCCATGCAGGCCACATATGCCACTAGGGATTCTGCCAGTCCCCTGTAATCTCATCAACACAACAAGGAAATGTGGGCTGTATTGTATTTCAAAGCGTCTGTTTTGGTGGGTTTGTATCAGGCAGGTGACAGAGTACAGCTCTGTAAAACTTCAGTGTAATTCGCTTGACATTGAATGCGTGAATCGGTGACCTGAAATACAATGCGTCAAGGGTTTTAGCCTATTGTCTTGCTTTCTTTTTCTGGGCTTTCCGCCAACAGTTTTAACTTGTGCCGTGTGATTGGATCCAAGCAACGCTATAATCTCATGGATGATACGGCAGGGTGCCATCTTAAGGTACTAACGCACTTTCGTTATGATACTGTATCCGTCTCTCAAAGCAATGACCCATTAAGGTTAAGAGCATGAAGGTCCAGACCTGCCTAAATTACCCATAAATCATCTCTATGAACCGCCTCACCTTTCTTGGAAGTGCTCCTGGTAACTTCTTGAGAAAGTTTTTCATCCTGTTGTCCATCGCTGAGGGAACTAGTACAGCTTTTTGCGCTTTCTTTTTTCAATTTCTCTGTAAAGACAGAAGTAAAACTTAACAAATTTTTTATAATGAAATGTATATGAAGCACGTATTAGGACAAAAATTAATAAAACAAATATATATTAAATGTATGCATTTTACTTTACTTGTATATATAAATAAAATATAAATATAAATTTTATATAATATAAATATTATATATATAAAAATTAATAAAACGTTTTATAAAAAAAATACATATATTTTTTATTAAAACATTTTATTAATTATATAAAAAATTATTTTTTTGTTTGTATTTTTTATAAAACATTTTATTATAGATCGGAAGAGC
>JAUCNO010002495.1:0-11781 GCA_032353835.1 Enteromius viviparus
AAATACATACATATATATATATATATATATATATATATATATATATATATATTAGACTTTGCTGTAATTTTATAGTTACTTATTGCAGAAAAGAAACAGTTAAATACTGTAATATCCACTGTATCATCAGTATTTTGTGCCATTTACAGTAATTTACTGTATATGGGAATTTACGATACTTTACTGTATGCTCAAAAGACGAAGCATTATACTGTAAAATGAAATTGCAGGCTACTGCAAGCTGCTGTAAATGGGCAGTTACAGTAACTTACTAACAGCAAGTTATTGTAATTTTGCAGTACAGTAAGTTAGTGCAAAAGTTAATATGATTATGAATGCAAGGTTATTATGATAGGATTGCATATCTAAGAAACATTAGGTTATCTAATGTAAAGCAATTATATCCTTAAAAAGATATTTCTTGTAGAGACGTGTGTCTGTAATTTAGTCAGTCTACATTATGAGTGGTCTGTAGTTTGATAAGTCGAAGTTTCAGAGTAGCTTCTAAAATCCTGAATGTTCGCCAATAGCACATGGACACAAAGAGGGGGAGAAAAAGTGAATAACTAATAAATAAAAGTTTTCAGTCTGCCAGAGATGATAAAGGGCTGATCCGGCTCTGTAGAGTGTGTTTGTGAGCATCAGCGTTCTCTTCCTGCTCTAAGCTGTTGTCACACTGCAGTCGAGCCTCCGCTGTGTTACAGGATGCCAAGAGCTCAAGAGGGGTTATCAGAATGGAGGACCTCTCACACACACCGAGCAAGTGTTGGGCAAGGGAGGTGATCTGACTACACAAAATATCCCTGACAGTGAACTGTCACACACCCCATAAAAATGATCAGTGACCATATGTGTGGAACTAATGTGAGAGATGACGTTTCAGGCTGGAAGAATGTTGTCTAAATTAGGTCATGGTGGCATTTGATAATGCACCAGATACAAGGTCATTACGAGAACATATAATGCTGAGAGCAGCTGTCATTCTTTCTTCTGGACTCGGATCGATAGTGGCTTTGATAATACTCAGGGAGACTTTCTCCTCAGGAGAGTGCCGCAGACATTGCAGAAGCAAGATTGGGTTTAGATTTGATCCTCATCATGAAAAAATTACATATGTTATATATAATGTCACACTGTCTACACTCGCCCAACTGCTAATGGGCTTGAAGTGGATGAAAACATTGTGAGTCAGGGCGGAGGAAAGTCTCTAAGCTTTGGTTCCCAGAGGAAACCTGTCATCCGCTCTGATTTAGTCCTCCTCTTTCTTAAGACGGAGGAAGACGGCTTACAAAAGCCCTCACTAAACCAGCACTGCAGAAATACGGAAGAGGAGGGCACAGTCAGAACAAAGGTATTACTGAGCAGCCTACTGCAGAAGAGACAAAAAGAGAAGAGATGGTACGACTAGAGATGAGATAAAATGAGGTACAGAAGAAGGGGAGGAGATGAGATTCAGGAATGAGACAAATGTGAAGACACAAAACCACACAAGAGACATGAAGAACTTGGGATCGCATGAGACACAAGATGAGACAAAACAAATGATGAAAACAAACAAAATGAACGAGACAAGAAAAGACTAAATGAGGAGGATTAAAGATCAGACAAGGGGAAGCGTGAGGCGAGGACAGAAGAAGAAATAAGACAAGACAAAACAAGGATGAGAAAAGATGACAAGAAAAATGTGAATGGAAGAGAGGAAACAAGACTAGAAGGAGAAGAAAGAAACATGACAAGGAAGAGAGGAGACAAGACAAAGAGAAGACAGAACAGGACACAAGATGATGAGAGAAGAGACAAGACGAAAGATAAGGAGTTCTGTTCCCTTCATCTCTCTTCTCTTCTCTTCTCTTCTCTTCTCTTCTCTTCTCTTCTCTTCTCTTCTCTTCTCTTCTCTTCTCTTCTCTTCTCTAAGATATGGATGAAAGAAGATGAGATGAAAAGAAGAAGACACAACAAGAGACAAGATGAGATGAGCCACAAAAACGAAGAAGAATTAATGAGAAATAACGAGACAAGAAAAGAAGAGTGTTAGTGACTCTCTGTTGGGGAAATTCTGCCGAGCTTCATGCATGATGGACAGAGCGTGACGGACACACCTCCGCACACAGCAAATCAATCCAGCAAATCTAAAGTCTCACAGAGTCCAAATTCAGTCCTGAGCTGCTGAAACTACAGCAAGACCTGCAGTCAGCAGCACTGCCTCTGGTCCCCAAGCTCCAATCCCAACCAAAAGTTAAAAATAAGATCAATATTATTTCCTAGACTTTTTACTAAAGGCTGAACCAAACACTTCTAAAATCAGCTACTCTCTGCACACAAATCTAATTTGAAACTCTACTGAGCCTTCACCCACACTTTCATTTTGCTTATTGGCACAGAATGCATCTATAGTGACTAAAAAATGTGCCTTTAGATGAACAACTGATTGTACCTAAACCTTACATGGCTAAAAAGGCACACTATTATAACCCTTTTTATGACTAAATAAGGTACAAAGCTGTCAAAGTTGTTGAGGGACAAGCTGCTGTACACATAAAGGTAGAGAGTGTATGAAGCTTAGATTACTACTCATCTATCTAGGGAGTTTACCGGTAAGACACAATGTTCAAGATTGGTCATGGGTTTTTCCTACTTCAAATGTCAGCTTTACAAACAGGTGTTCTGCTTGCAAGGTGAGTCATGATGAAACAAAATCACAATTTGCTTTGTTTGCAGGAGAACCAACTTTATGCACCAAGCAGGAAATTTGGAAATTATGTCATCAACAATTTGAATAAAGTTCACCTTAAACCAAAAAAGATTTTTCTGGCTAAAAGAACTTTTTAAGAGTACTCTTGATTAGAAATCATATGAAATTGCTTGGTTTATTTCGTACCAACTATCATTACATACAGTACACACTGTGCAATAATTTTACCGTAGTTGTACAACAGCTTGTCAGCAGGACAGTAACCTCAAAAGGAGGTGAGTGGTACTTTAGTATGTATTACTACTCTAAAGCCTGAGACATGATTATTAGCTGTCCGAGGTGAAAGACTGGTATCATGAAACAATTCATCAAGTCATCACAGGAGATTTTCCATTAAAACACCATTTCCAGTAAAACTATTAGAAAATTCCTTATTGGCACTTCCGATAGAATTTACCATCCCACCCACCAATTGAATCCATCACATACCAGTAGACACAATTATACTTTCCATTAAAACCAATACATTTCCCATTATAACCATCAAATCCATTGCATTTTTATTGCGTTTCGGGCAGGGTTCTACTGTTTTTGTTTTTCAGCAGGGTATGTATGTTTTGAAGCTGAGATGCTGGTTTGAGCTGGTTTATACTGATTCTTTGCTGGTCTAGGATCAGCACATGACGAGCTTAAACCAGCAGAGGACCAGCATCCCGGCTTCAAAACAAACCAGCATGCAATTTTTTTCAGCAGGGAAATTAGAAACTGCTAACTGATTAACCTGCTAGCTTACTATATCCTTTGAGACCCAAATATAGATGTGACTCCTTTCAACTTTCCAATTTTCCACAAAGCATTAGGTACAGCCACAGATTAACTTGACGTATAAAAGCCAGTGCTTAAAATGATAACGCTAATGACCACTGCGGGGTTCTAGCTGCATTTGTTTAAAACTGTTTTGGTGCACTACACACACTTCAGCTTCTATTATTAACACTCTGTTTCGCCGCGAGCAGCTGAGGTTTTGCCTGTGCATTCACTAAGATGAAGCTGGAGTTGTGCTGCTAGTTCGTTAGCGTTCTGTTGAGAGTATGTGTGTGAGTATCTGTACAGATCTTCCTGACACAGGCCACCCCTGCTGCATTGCTGATGGTGCTTGCGGTTTTGGAGCCGAGCAGACTGCAGTGTTGTGGCACTGCCTGGAGACTCAGATAAAGTCCTGCTCTTACGCTGAACTTGACTATCGGATAGCACTAGGGCTCGTCCCATTTATCACCTGTTATACTGCGCATCAGTATTCATAGAGGAATAAAATACCAGTACAGGTCCTCCCCAATATTTCTCTTCTTCTAAAGGGGCGATGACATAGTCACGCATGACTGCCCTCAGAGTTCACAGCAGGTGGAAACGGCACACACTGCATATAAAGTTTACCACCTCTCCTGTCCATCCTTATATCGCCATGATGCTGACATCAGCATAATTCATTCGACCTCTACTGTTTGTTTCTGTAACAACATTTTTAGCATGTTTTTTTGCTTTATGTTTTTGAGGGAGTCTCTTCAGGTATTTCCCGGCTCAGCTGTACTCACACAGTCCTGTTCTACTGTTCCCACAGTATTATTGGTGATATCTCACTGTAAACCTGTAATCTGAAACCTTCTAACGAGTAAGAGAGGAGAGAATAAGGGAGAGAGACAATAAATGAGAATGAGGTGAGATTGATGTGCCGACACACACACACACGCACACGCACACGCACGCACGCACGCACGCACGCACGCACGCACGCACGCACGCACGCACGCACACACACACACACACACACACACACACACACACACACAGAGTCCAGGGTTGTGACCTGAAGTTGAGAAAGACCATTGTTGGGTATATAGGCTTGAAACTTCAAATTTTCCACAGGGTTTAGTGAGCATGTGCAGGTTTTAGGACTCAGTATATGATTCCTGCACTGTTAGAGACAGAGTAATTAGATGTGAGAGAAGTTAGAGAAGAGGAGCAGTCGCATAATTTTGGCTTGAGAGTGGACTGGTTTTTTGATAAGCCACTACCTCATAAGGGCAACATATAACGGGCTAATTTGAGTATTTTATTTGATGTTTACTTTTATTTTATATTATTTTAATTCATTTATTAATATATACTATTTGTTATTAATTACATGATGTTACAGTCCATAATAATATAACAAATCATTTAGAACGTGTCTTAAATAGCTGAAGATCCTGACTTCTTCTTGTCTGAATTAGTCGTTGTATTTTTTCCATCATGTATCAATCTGCACTTTTCGTTTGGCAACATTTTATTGAAAAGCCCTAAACAGTAACTACTTTAATTCTACAACATTAAATTATAAAAAAAATAAATAAATTCTTAAAAAAACGTGTCCCTAAATCTTGCATCCACTCTGTTACCAAACCATATTTTGCCTTTAAATGGGTGTAAATCTCTCTCAGAATTGTGTAAGTTACAGGAAATGATGTCACTTTCACGCACTGATGAGATCTGATCTGATCTGAAAGTGTTTTAGTCTAAAGACTTCTTACACAAAGAGTTATTGTGTAGAACATCAACTCCACAATATCAAAAGGAAAACAGAATTTATTACTGATCTCACATTGGGTTATTTAAAGCTCTTTAATCATGTTTTCAGTAGAGTCATTTGTTCTTAGCATTTATGCCAGCAAATGGAGTTTTTTGGAAAAAATTTAATAAAACTGTCAATCCTGTTACACTATTATCAGCTCTGTTACTCTACCCTGGTAACAGAGTTTGACAATTCATTCTGTCGAGTGCCACTAGTTGTGCTGAGATGACCCACTGAAGCTCTGAGGAAAATGAAAACAAGAGGTCAACAGAATATTAGTTATAGAATATCTAGATTTTTTAAAGCAGCAGCTGAGATGTTTTCGAGAGCAGCCCAGGCCACAAGCATTATTCCCTTTAAGCTCTTTACCCAGCCACAGATGGATTTAGCAACCCTCAATCACACAACACCCCAAAATCAGCTTTCCCTCTCTGCTAAAAACTCCAGAGATGAGAGGACGTGCCATCTCTACACATCTCGTTCCGAGGATGAATACGGGGATAAAACATGCCAACACAGATGGGCGAATTTGCTAAAAGTGTCAGCTTTGAATGTGGTGATTCAGGAGTGAAACTGCTCCTTTTTCACTAATCACCAACAATCCAGCATCTCACCACATGCTAACCATGCTGGTATAGTGCTCAACCACAAAGTCACAAAAGATGTTGCCATATGCCTGGAGAAATTAACTTTGTGCTGTTGCAGCTGACAGAAACCAATTTGGTTCAAACAATGTTTGTGTAGATTTTCTAACGACTATGGCAGCAGTAATTCATCCAGTGATGGTCAAATAATGGAGAATAGCTATAGACCCAGACATGCTGTGAGGCAGAGAGCACGGTCAGCATTTTAAAGAGACAATTCATGCATCTGGATTGCAGTAGTAATGCTGCAGAGCAAAGTGTGCCGAATTGTAGTAGTCTGCCGAATCCTCCACAACCCAGACGATGAGGAACTGCTGAAACAAATGTGCCATTATCATAACTTCTTAATGGAATTGTGCTAAACAACTAAAAATGCAAACTAAAACAACACTCTTAGCTGTGCTGATGGTGCAGTGTGAAGAGAGAGGGGTCACTTTAGCTCTGCCCTTGAGTGGCATGATGTGATAGCCACGGGAGGAATCACATTTGATTAAAAAAAAAATTATAGCCTTGCCAGAATAACAGAATGCTGACAGATTTTATTCTTCCCCACCTATAGCGGTTTTGCAGCGACGAGCCACACGCACTCACACACACTCACACACACTCACACGTTTCCCTCTATTGCTCTCAGTATCACCTGGAGGTGTTATTGCTGGACTGGTTACATCTTGTGTGTAAGGCTTTTCGGTGCAGTGCATACAGGCTTACTGAGATCAATAATGTCCCTTCCAATACAGGGCTCAACAATAAGGATGGTATGGGGACCGGGGCCCAGTGAGAATGTTTCCGGCCAGTTCACAAGCCTGTTGGGCATTCGTTAATTATCTATTATGCCTTGCAAATTTGAACATAGGCTTCTATAATATTCTTGTGAAAATCATACCACATTTGTTTTTATTTTGATCAATTTAATGCATCCTTGCAGAATATTGGTATTAATTGGTAAAACATTTTTTTTATTAAAAGAAATTCTGATATTATGATTTAAAATGTATTTTATAATATTCCTTATAATTTGCTCGCATTATTATTATTCTGTGATACTCGTCAGGGTGAAAACTATTACTCTGATTGGGCAAATCCTTATTGTAAAGCCCTGTAGTAAAATTTGATCAATCCATCTTTTGAGCAGTCTGTGACCCCTGAAAAAGCATTTTCGTGGAGTTGTGCAGACAGTTTAGAAGAGTCTTCCATCTTCTATACGTTCATTTCACACTGCATGAGTCTGGAGAGACTGCCTTGTATATCCTCCATTTATATTCCATTCTTGATCGAGCTAGTAAATAAAAGCTGAGATAGGTTACTGGACAAGTCTTCGAGCCTCTCTACCTATTTGTCTTTTCTCCTTTTCCTTCTTTCTCGCTGTCTCTCTCTTAAGTGTGAAACACAGTGTTGTCACCCTTCCCCAATTACATTACTAACACCGGGGAGAGCATTGTGTGTGTGAGAGAGCATTATTTCTACTCTTTTAACCCAGACGACCCTGTGATCTGTCAGAAACAGCTGAAAGTTCACTGTGACCCTCTCAACTGTCTCTCTGAGTCCACCGATAAGAACCTGTCTGTCCTGTCCTGCTCTTCTCTTAATCTAAAACTAATGTTGACACATTCTAAAAAAGTGCACTTTAAACCTCTTTATAGTAACGGAAACTCCTTCTGTCTGTCCGCTGCTCGCTATGTGTTCATGAAAGATTTCCCAGCGTCCCTCTGTGCTCTGGTCACACCTGCATGCCGGGTTTGCTCAGGTCCCCGTTGCCGTGGTTACCCCCTCCTCCTCCACTTCCTGCCCCTCGGGTGACCGTCTCCTCTTCATCCTCGCTGTCCAGCTCCTCACTCTTCCTCTTGCTGTAGCGCTCGTACAGGACCATGAGGACGCCCATCACCCAGGCCGACACCGTGCCGGCGCTGAAAATGACGAAGCCAATGGCGATGAAGAACAGGTAGTCCCAGTAACCCAGTCCCTGGTGGCACTCCGATCGCAGCTGCATGCCCACCTCCGCCAGGCGCTGACCTAGCATGTCCGGCGGCCCCTGGCACACCGTCTGGCCCTCATCTAGACAGAAGTGAGAGGAGAGAATGAGGGCAGGAGCAAAACAACAACAATCAGATGTTTCTAAAATTTAAAACAGATAGGATTAAGAAAAAGATAAGAAAATACAAAGAAAGAAGGCGGAGCTATTATTCTGTCTGTAGTGTTGCATGGTGTTATGTTTACGAGGCGTGATGCAACACGTGTATAAAACCAAATCTTAAATACAATGTTCCTATTATAAATGCTTGTTTTGTTTGTCATGTTTTATTGTGACACAATTTCATCCTTGCTGTCACTCACACACACACAGACAGTGTCTTGAATCCTCGAGCAGCGGCCCCCGAGGAGGAAACAGGTCAGTAACCATCATCCCCATCTTTAAGTTCGAGCCCAGCAGAGCATCAGCCTGTCAGCTCATCATATCAGCCTGACAGAATGATCCACAAACACACACACACACTGAGACTGAGGCTTCTGTGATCCTCAGTTCCTCATTACATTACAGTGGGTGCTCAATAAAACAGGTAGCTAAAGATTTCTCTTTTCTTCATTTTTCTTTTTGACATCAAACTCAATATCTTTTGTCTTATTAACTGATGTCTGGTCGTTTGGCGATGTGAGCTGTTAGGAGAAATGATGCCGCTTCACCTTTAATCAAAAAGCTCTAATTCCTTCATTACAAAGATGAGAGGAGACTGTGAGAGAGCAGGGGCGGCAATAAGTCACCTCTGGGTTTAATTGTCCTGGAAAGAGTCCTGCATTCAGCAGAGATTTAATCAGTACCTTGACCAGACAAATGTACTTCAAATCTCAGTGTTCAGTTATTACGAGAAGACAGCACATTTCATTATTTTTCATTAAAAATAAAGCCAAAAAACGAACTAGCACACATGCAAAGCAGGCAACAGACAAACATGATAGATGCATAAAGTTTCTTTTGGATGACCAACTTGATGACCTTTAAACTAAGATGATTTTAAGGTTTGGATACCTGAGACAAGCAAATGCTCACCGAGTCAAAAACCTTATAAGGAATGTGCACATGATTAACAAGGTTTGTTTTCAAAATGTTTTGTGATTTACAGAAACTAGGAACATCCATAGATTAAATTGGATTTTAGAGTTCCAAAATTTTAAAGAGCTGATAAACTTTAACCTTTGAACTTTCATGGCATTTCCATTCACTCTTTACTGGATTTACTAGATCTGTTTTGTTTTTTTCTCAGATTTACAGATCTACAGATTACAGATACAGATCTACAGAAGCCATTTTCTGCGACTGAATAAATAATAAAAAATCTATAGAGATATAAAGTTATAGAATTTTGACATATAAACTTGCAATTTAGAGTGATAAAGTCAGAATTGTGAGATATAAATTGCAAGTGTCAACACACAAAAGTCCACTTTTCAGGAAAAAAAAGGGTTTTAGAATTGTGAGTTTATATCATGCAATTCTGACCTTTTAACTCTTTAATTGTAAGTTTTTTTTAGAACTGAGAGTTTATGGGCCCTATCATACACTTGGCACAATGTGGAGAAAGGCACAACGCATTCAGTCTGTCCTTTTAAAATTCAGCCACTTAAATAGCGAATCTGCTCGAGCACAACTTAAAGGGAAGAGGAGATGAGACACTGTTTGGTTTATTGCACATTATGCCCAAACACACATTTATTACTTGTTAAATAGAATAGGGACAACCCTTTTAGACCATGTGAGCGCACCTGTGCTGTGTGCTTTAGACCAGTGTAGTGAGCTAAGCTATCAGTTACTCTACATTGAATGTAGCTTAAATACGCTAAGCTATTACCCTGAGAAATGTAGCAAGCTGAGCTACAGCAACATGGCAAAAGTAGCTTAACTACATCTAAGCTATTTTTTTTTATTGAACCAACTTTAAATCAGTGCTACCATAGTTATAAAACAATGTCATTCAAACAGATGCATAGTTGTGCAATTATTCATTTAATTTATTTTATTTAACAATTGTTCCAAACCAATTTGGCAACAGAAACAAACATAATAACAAATAATAAAATGTGTCGAGAGTGTGTGTGTATTGTAATATGAATGCATGCATATGTGTAACTCAGTGCAGCTTAAACCACAGGACAAACAACATTAACAGTACCAACATGGCAAAAACAGACCGTTGTCTCAGTCAGCGCCATGAACTTCCGAGGTTATTCAACCCTCGAGATTAACTCCTCTCCTTCCTCTCATCTTTCCAGAAAGTGTTCGCCCAAGCATGTCACGCGTCCGCTGCAGAAGGTGGCGCTAACACCAAAAAGCTCATTGCCAACCACAGTAAGAAGAAGTCACCGACATTATTGCGGGCGGCTGAATTGGCCCGTGTATGGTGGTGGCCTCATATACTGATCTAGGATCAGTAATCCGTAGCATTTTTATTTCCGATTTGTGCTGAAGCGTCAGAAATGCTTGGGAAATGTAACGTTAGCTTGTGTTGACGCTACCGCGCTACTTGATCAATAAAATAGCTTTGCTACTGCTTCACGGTCTTCCGAGAAGACTTAGCAGTGGCTGGGTTTGGAGCAGGCTATGCCCCCTTCTGATGGCTAACTCTACGCCCTACGGCATCACTCATCTGCACCAGGTTCAGCCAAAGATGGCACTCCTGGACCACCATGGTGGACATCACCTAACAATACCCATGAGTCAGTCGCCATGCGCAGTTCCTGCACCAACCTCCGGTCAGAACTACCCTCGTGCAATTCTTTCAGCACCTTGGCCTGGTGGACCTGCAGGATGGCCATGGCATGCAGGGCTGAAGGCGGCCTGGCCCGCAGCACCATAAGCCTTGCCAGCGAGAGCTGACGACAACAGGCTTTGGACGGGAGATGCGGACTGTTACTCCAGGTGGTGGAGTTTTGTGAGCACAAGTGCACGTCAATCGCACGTTCTGCCTGGGGGACCTCCACGTAAGAAAGCTAACAGTGGTTTGTGCGCCGCCATCTTATATACCCGTATGTCCAGGGGAGTGGCTTTGCATGCAAAATCCACTGACAAATTCCCATGGCCCATCCCGAGTCGATTTGTCTCCCAGATGGGACCCCATGACGTCAGTCAATGATGTAACGTCATAGTGACTACTGAAAGGGGACTAATCTTCTTCCATACAGGCAAAAATAGCTGACAGACATTATGCATGTCATTATGATGATTAGTGTGTCCCTTACCCTGTGAACTGAGCCAGGAACAACCACCTTCCCCAGCAGAGACACAGTGACCTCTGGGCTTTATTTGCTGTCAAATTGGTCTCCACTACATTCATATGAGCCGTGAGGTTACATTAGGACAAACGATGGAAATGTGCAACTATCTTTATCTGTGTTCACACTTTTTTAAGATTAGATTAGAGAATAATCCGATTAGATTAAGATCACGTTTGAGCTTTCAGTGCCCTTCAAGATGCAGTCAAGGTGCAAAAGATACTTCTGAATTAATTTACAGTTCAAACAACCTATCTTTCTGCAGAAAAATTAAAGGGTTCATATGATGTGATTTCAATCATTCCTTTCTCTGTGGAGTGTTATGAGCTGTTAGTGCAGAGATACGATCCCTGAAGATACAAAGATTAAAGTTTCAAAACCAAAAAGATATTCTTTAAAAAAATTAAGACTTGTCCAAACCCCCCTAAAACGGTTCAATTAAACACGTCTCCACTTTTCTCCGTCACAGAGTGGGTTTATCTTCAAACACCGCCAAAATGTTTCCACAAAGAAAGAAGGCGGAGCTATTATTCTGTCTGTAGTGTTGCTGCGGGCGCCATGTTCTGGAGACG
>JAUCNO010002496.1:0-11778 GCA_032353835.1 Enteromius viviparus
ATATATATAAATTGGTTGTTGATTTTAAGATATTGGTGCCTATTGGTTTTTCTAAAGCTAAAACATTCTTCTAAATAGCTTCTTTTGTGTTTCACAGAAGAAAGGAACTTGTGAGTTTGGAACCACAAAAAAAATTATGACAGGATTTCCTTTGTTTGGATGTACTATCCCTTTAAGTGGAGAGGATAGCTTTGTTATAGGCAACTACAAGCATTGTTGTTTCCGAGTAGCTCTCTGCAAACAAACATCCCCAATTTGCAATATGAGTCAATTATAACCTACTACTTCTGCTGCTTCTGCTGCTTCTGCTAGGTTGTTAGGGCAAAGGTTGTACCTGGATCCCTAAACTAAAGTGTGTGCAATGAGAAAGCCAATGACTTATCGACTTATGTTCAAGTGTTCTGCAGTTACTTTTCCGTCCTTGTCTCCTCTCCTTCTCTCTTTTCCCTTTGGTGATATCTTGAGCCGAGGCAAGCACGTTGGTGAGAGCAACAGCTTAAAAACCGCATATTATACTTCAGGACGTTGATTGTCGATAACGTGATATAAAATTTTACAGACACTTGAATAATAACAATCATACGTCTATATTATGACTACCATTTGTCAACTGCTTGAAATTTGACTGGATTTGAATTAATAGCACATAAAGAGATAATGACTTTTACTGACTGTATTGCTTTCACCAACCAACTCCTTGTTCTCGCTTTAAGGTGCTCAGTCTGCCATATGCCTGTACAACTTGAGTGTTTCTTTTATGTATGGTTTTGTTTGGTTTATTATACACTGTAAGAAGCGAGTCATTGGAGCTCTGGCAAGCAATAAGAACCACACAATGACCAACTTGACACATTTTACGTTTTATATCCCTCTCTGTGTCTTCTTATTGCAATTATATGCCAATGTCCAGGCAGTCACAGGTTCTCTATGGTCTCATACAGGACACTAAGGGCTGCACTCTGGAGATGGCGTCTGGGTCATTGGCATATAATGAAATTGCAACTGCTGCAGGATGCGCACGGGACGTTTGGCCAGAGAGAGAAAGAGACTGGGAAGACACGCAGGCTTTTTACACAGGTCAGCCAAGACCTGAGCAGGGATACCTGTCAGTGGGGTGAACAGGGCTTGATAATGTACAGTCATTGAGAGGAAGGACAAGCTTTCTCTTGGAGTGGGTTAGAGCTCCGAATCAATCAGATTATATATGTGAAGGTGGGTGGAGGGGTAATTATGACTCACTCATGCAAAGAGAACTAACTGATCACAGAGACCCAGACAGAGTCAGACCAATTAATTCATCCATATTGTGTGGATTAATAAGTACTTTCTGTTTAGAGTGATGATTTTATTCATGGAGTCTCTTTGCCAAAGCAGCACTAACAGGAATCCCACTGTGTGCCTCTCCATTTCGCTCCACATACTCATCAAATTCATCATCTGTTTGTCATCCATCAGATCACCCATTCAGTGGCCACACTGATGTCCCAAAATATTGCAATCTGGAATCCAAAAGGAGATTGGCCTCCAGTTGTGTTGTTTGTCACGGCTGTAAGTGCCCCAAATTGGGTGTATTTTAATGACGAATTAATGCATTTTTAATTAGAGCCACATTCAGACTTTTTTCTACAGCTGCATGAGCTCTGCAGTAATTATCTCTTCATTGATCTTATGACTCAGAAACATAGTCTCATAATGTGACACCACTAATTACCCATAAGCGGTACAAAACTGTAGAATATACAGCTGATTTGTTTTGTATCGACCGGGCTACAGACCTAAGACCTCTGCGATTGAGTTAAAGGACAAGTACACCCAAAAGTAAAAATTCAGTCAGTCACAAAAACACAATTTTTTAAGCATATTTTCATCGATGGGGGCCCAAGTCGTGACGCAGGTTTGAAACATCATGAGAGTGAGTAAATGCGGAATTTAACTTCGGGGTGAACTTTTCTGTTAAAATGGAAAGGATGCATTACTAATCTGGCATATACAAAACGACGAAGAAGAACACTGATTAACAGAGTAGTCCTGGATGTAACGGTTATCAGTGTTGAATGAATGCTTCACAGTATCGAGTTCACCCTCCTCACTCTCTTATGGAGGATGCATGGCATGAGAATTAAATGACTGTGTGGGAAAAAATTTAAGCGGTTAGCAGCCTGTTAATGTTGGCTTGATTTTTTCATTAAGTGGCATGCCACGGCATCACTGGCGCATGACCAAAGCTATTTCACGGCAGTGCGTATCAAAGAATGAAGAAATACCCCTTTCAAGACTCCTCCGAAATAAGCCCGAAACATTGAAGCTCCAAAGCATGTGTTTGCAATTCAATTTATAGCCCATGTTTCCCAGCACTCGCGCTCATTTGCATCATTGATTTCTTTCATTTGCCAACTTTTCGGATATGAAGCTTTTTTTAGCGGATCAGACCTTTTGCTTGCTTTGCTGGAGTGGGTGGGAGAAGAGATGGATTTGATTTTATTTTTATGAGATTATTCGGCGCTGTCAGTAGTACGTTGCGTAATTGGTATCATTAATCAGAGCCGATGTGATTGTTGGATCCCCTGGTAAACACCTTCTGCTCATTTCTGAAAGATTGCACGCACTTCCACGTTTTTTCATTCACATCTGTTCTTGCTCCAGTGCCCGTCCACTTTTTATTTCTTGCTTCTTTCTTGCCATTTTCCACCCCAAAAATCAATTCATCTTTCCCCTCACCTCGGACTCGGGCTCAATCTCTCCCCCTTTCTTTTGTCGTTTCCAGGACAAAGAGGTGAATCTGGAGCAGGTTCACCATCGTTTGGGTGGGCTGATGGAGGACGATCTGGCGCACAAGCAGCTGCCAGGTCAGTCTCTGGAGATCTCTGCCCTGGACATGGGCAGCATGCGGCCACAGCAGAGCTCCCAGGAAGTCATGAGAGATTTCCCCCCTGGGGGCCTGTCCGTGACTTCCTTCCTCCAGGAGGGTCCTGGGGTCGGCCGCGTGCCCGGACGGAGCCTTCCCCTCCCTCTCAGCAGTTCCACTCTGCCACCCTCCATGCGTTGCAAACACCGGGCGCCCAACGGAGGCCTTTTCCGCCAGAGCCCCGTAAAGACACCTATGCCCATCTCTTACCAGGCAGTGCCCGGGGGACCCATCCCAGAAGCCATTGATCCAAGCCATGGGACCTCTATTTGAGCCGAGCGGTCTGAGCATTCTAAAGACTTCTTGCCAGACCCATCACAAAAAATGGGTTTGGACCAGGTCTGGTTGCATTTATACAATTACACACATACAAACAGCTATGGAGATCTCTCTTTTTTTCAGTACAGATAAATACGACTGTGAGACGCTGACTTTCCTTGCCTGTACATATTTGTATATAACGAGAGACAGCAGTGAAGTCAAAGTGTATTTTGAATATTCATGATTTTTTTGAAGTTGAGTTTAAAAGAAGTAATTACCTACAATACAGACTGTTTGAATGGCTTTGTAAATTTTGTTCTAAAATAAAAATGAGAATTCCTTGTGGATGTTTTCTAAGTGCCACGTTTAAAGATTTTCATTTGAGATGAGGTGCAAACAAGTGAAAAAGAAAAAAAAATCTGTAAATCTTTGATCTTTTTGTTTAATATAAAAAGCTTTAAAGAGAAATAAATCAAAGAAACTGCAGGTTTGTGGAGGCACCGTTCACGTAACGATCCCAGGGAACAAAGTTTTGGTAGCTGCTCTTTATCCTATAATCTCAGTGTGTATGGAGGCTGAAGTTGTCTTAGCCTTTGACAGCCACGTGTGCAAAATCATCTGTAGAACGGCATATAAAACACTCGCCTTTAATATCAAATACGTTAAAAAAAAATATGTACATTATATGTACCTGAAATTCTGCGTGCTGCATTTGAGTCTTTTTATAGTGTACTCTAAACTGAGAGTAAAATATATAAACATATCAATATTAAATATGTTGTAGAAAACTAAATTTATCCTGTTTCTGAAACCAGTAGTGATTTTAACATGTTGGAAGAAATCACCATGGTGTTTGAGATTCTTTTGGTTATAAATAAACTCTTTTGCATTAAATATTTTCATTCATTTAGTGTTCATTTATTATTATTTTTTTTAAACTAAAATAAGGTACAGTAAGGTTCAACTTACAATAAACTACATCTATTAAAATAGGTTCATTTATAAAAGCATGATACTTGATAAAACGTGGAATGTATTACACTTTAATTGTTTGCGGCTTTTGTTTTTCTTTCTTTTTCTTTGAAAAAGCTTATTCAGAGCTTATTCAACAGGCTGATTAAAAGTGACAGTAAATGCATTATACAATGTTGCAAAATATTTTTATTTTAAATGAATGCTGTTATTTTGAACTTTCTATTCATAAAAAAAGAAATCATGTTTACAAAAGCAAAAATAGAAACTATTAAAATATATATTAAAATGCCTGGATGAATGGCTGTTAAAAAATCTACATGTATAAATTACATTTTAAAAATATACTGAAATTGAAAAAAAATAAATAAATAAATAATAAATATGCTAGAATAGTTCAGCCCTAGTGAGCATAAGAGACTTTCAAAAGCATTATACAATCATGCTGACCCCAAGCTTTTGAATTAGCATTAACCAAGTATTCATTCAGGATACTCAATGTCTAACAGACAGACTAATCGATAAAGAGTGATATATTTGTACTAGAGTGCAGTTTTTCACTGTCAATCAAACAAATGTTTAACCTGTTTTATTAAAACTATATTCAGAATATTAAGGGGATAGTCATAAAAGATGAAGTGATTTCTTGCGGCGTTGTTCATTGACCCCAGGTTTCATCTTCAAAATAATGTTCCATCTACCACAAATACTATTAGACATCCCGAATCTCCCAGAGGGTGCGGAAGTCCCCCGTATATTGATAGTGGCTCCCTGATGCCAGGGAATTGGATAAAATATGCCGGAATCTAGACCAAGAGCATGAACGCAAGACATTAATGTCTACATCGTCCATCTTATAAGGCGCATCTTAGAATGTGCGCACACGACGGAGTGAACCAGAGAGAAGTGAGAGACCGTGCGTGCATGTGGAACAGTGCCTATTCATATCGCGTGCTAGACAGATATCATCCTGATTGGTTTACTCCGCAAAATAAGCCAATCAGCTTTCAGTGTGGGCGGGCTTGTATTTCTTTTCTCGGGGACAGTTATCAATTTCATTTGAAAAGAAATACGAGTAGGCCTACATATAAAAGACGCGGAAAAGACATTGAATACGTTTTAGCAAAATTATGTTAAATTCTTGTAAAATTCATGTGTAAAAATACTTATGGGGGCACCTCTCCCTGAATTGGGTTTTTGCAGGTTGGGATGTCTGGTTAAGAATAATGATCAACAACTGACATTGCCCTGCAGAGCAAATCAATGGACACATTAATTATACAGTTTGTTTTCAGATAAACTCTACATGACTATTGATTTTCAGAATCCTCTTGGTGTGCGCTTAGTCAAAACAAAGTCTTGCTTCTTATTTCCACTAATGAACATAACCACAAACACAACCAGCTGGCAATTCTGAACAGCAGTAGCTCTAATATTTTCCACCAGCTGGTTTATGCCCCTCAAATCAGATCACTGCAGGCCAGGGTTTACATTCAGTATGTTGCAGGGATAACACTTGCCAAATATCGCCAATGTCAAGCTAAATAAAAAGGTTACGGCAGTGCCCGGAGTCCTTAATGCTACATGAACACACCGGATTTCAAGTGCTCAGGCCCTTGAGTAGTTTGTCAGGTGAACAGACTGGAAATGCCCTCCCTGTTCCTCCTGTCAGTATGTCAACAAGATCTAGGGCACCATGTGGATGCCATGACTGACCCTGCAAGGGCAGAAGACATTTGAACACATTGTTAAAAGATACACACCTCAGCACACGCCACACGACATATTTCCACCTGGCAATGAGGTTGACTGTATGTACAATTTTTAGAAGCCTGTAAAGATTTATAAGCACTTTATCTTTTAGCTTGTGCATGGTTTCACTTACATCTTCGTTCATGTCTGGTTGATCATTTTCATGTCAGACTTTTTATTAAACCATAAAACTATGTATTGAGTCCTAGCACCTATGAAATGGTAAAAGCCCTGAAAACAGAATGCAGGCTCATTTATATAGTATGCATAATTTGTGGGGAGATGCGGTTTTACAGCATGGCCTGAAATATTTGGCTTAACTTCTAGCTTAATATGGGCTAAAATGTTAATCATATTAATGATCAAAAGGCCTCATCTGGCTGGTATTGGTAAAAGCATGGTAATATTGCAGCTTACTCCAAATCAATTTATCGATGTGAGCAACATGCACAGCATTTGTGATGTGAACTGTAACAAACTCTATACAGATTTCACTATTCATTCAAAGCTTGTTTTATATGTCTTTTTCAAGGTTTGTTTGCTTGCAAAAATGTCTTATAACATACAAACGCATCTGTGATGGATGATAAATTCTGATTATTATTTTTATATGAGGTTAAAAACAAAAAGATATGAATTGATGGACTCAAACATGAACAAAAAGACAGTGCAAGGCAGCTGTTTTAAATGCAAATTCAAATTCAATCGTATCTATCTCAATTGAATGATGAAAGCTAAGGGACCAGGGCAAAACTGTGAATAGAAGGTAATTACTCTGAAAATGCTTCCAGATTGAGAATGCCTTTGCATCATCAACACATTCATAAAAGATTGCAGATGTTTTATTAATATCCTTTTTTTTTAAGAAGAAGAAGAAGAAATGATTGACACTTTTGTGGTCTGGTCCCAGTAATTTCAATGACATGCAAACCATGAGTCCTAATTATAGCAGCAAAATATGAACACAACACAGCAGCCAAAGATGATACTGATGCGTTAGTGTCTTGCTAATATGAAGCCATTAGTCAAATAAATGAGTTCACGAAAAAGCTGCAGAATTGTGGGGGAAACATATCAAAACAAATCCCTCAGGATTCAGCAGAGATACAGATGCCGCATGACTTCCTAAAATATATATATATATATATAGCAGAGACAAAAGGATAAAACAAAACAACATACCAGTCCACAATTCATGATGGAAAATATTTTACACCTGATTCTTGCAAACCTAAGACTTCCACCCGTGACTTCAGTAGTGCAGGTGGCAAATAACAAGCCCCTCGTCTTATCTACTGTAGCACACAAACTAGAACCCTAACCTTGAGAAGTCATTTTGCTAGATCAATATTTGCCAGACGGAGAGATTGAGAGGCATGCGGAATACTGCGGCTTAGAAGAGATGGAAGGAATATCAATGCCCACAGGTGAGAGGTGGAGAAAGCAAGAAATATGGCGGCTGTCAGATCACATTTTTTAAAAACTCCATCAAGTTTCAAGTGCCGCTGGAAAATCTTGCAAGGGAGTGTTTTGTAAACTGCAAATAACTTTTTGAAGGCGTTATTTAAAGTAGTTGCACTGGTCAGCATGCAATTGATACACAAGCCACGAACCCAATACGTAATAAAGAAGTGTTTGTTATTTCATGAATGTGTAAAACAAACAATTTTTTTTTTAAATGTAAAAAGTCTCCAGAGACATTTTCTAGGTCCAGTGCAACTATGTTTCACTATACTAGGCATACTCTGTAGGTGGACTCTCTAGATTCTGAATGAAGGACAATTAAATCTTGACAGAGACTAAGTGATTTTGTAAGCATATGTAAACCAAATAGTGTGAATGGCCCTTTAAAATAATAACTACTAGATTGTTAAATGAAAGATGGCCAATGAAATGGCCAGTACAAAATTGTCAGATAGAAAGAAAAGTAAGGCTGACAGTGAAAACCATGTGCTTAAATATGACTGGACAGACATTTGCATTTATTCTGCTCAACAAAAGCAAGTGTTAATTTGCACCCAATAGAGTGATGGTTGTTAAAAATGGTAACCACTGAGAGTGAAGGAACATGTCAGTTGAATTACCAACAGAACATGGGGTTTAGAGAAGAACAAAAAAATCCCTCTTCTCATTAAATATGAAGCTGTAGTCGTGAGGTGTCAGCAGACCTTCAGCTTGGGGTCATTTCAGTGTCTCCAGAATTCTATGTGTGAACATGATAAAGCAGACATCTTGATAGAAATTTGACAAATGCTAGAGCTAGAGATTGAATGTTACATTGCGATACCAGATCATGTGGGAGTAAAAGGAAATGAAATGGCAGATTAGAGTGCAAAGACTGAAATAGAAAAGAGAGCAATGTAAGTATTAAATACTGTATAGTAAAATAGACATTAGTCCGATAACCAACAAATGAGACCAGATGATGAAAGAGAAAGAGAGGATAACACAAGAAGGTTTACAAGACAGGAAACTATCATCGAATAGAGAGTAAAACGTGATGATGATGATGATGATGATGATCTCTGCTAAAAATTATAAAGGTTCTTTTAAAAAAAAAAAGTTTAGAAAAAAAAATCGAGCTGCAGTTTTTTGTGTTCAAAATTTATGAAATGTATATAAGTGAGTCCACCATGAACCAATTTTCCAAACCGTGTTTTTGCTTTGTGTTGAATCACTACAGTACACCTATAATAAGTGAGTAAATTTGGACTATTTAGACTGATTTGGGTAGATACTGACCAGTACCTGCGTGATTCATCATAGACATAAACAGACAAAAGTAGATCCGCCTAAAATGTTCTTCTGATGTACGCAGTTCTTTTTATTAACCGCTGTTAATAAACATCACATGAAACACTGTAAATGACAATAAAGTAAATGTTTTGCAAATAACATGGTTTCGAGAGGAATCGGGAATGAGTAATCACACACAGCTGGCAGCTGGTTATCCTAATCATCCTCGTTCATTCGCACCAATCATATCGCTTCCCCTTCACTATAAATTCCCCCATCTTTTATTTTCCTTTAATCTCGCTTTCTGCATCCCTCCCCCTCCCCTTCTCCACCCCTCATTTCTATTTTCCCGCCTCCAGGAGGGAGCAGTCGAGCCTAACACCGAACTCTTTCCCACGCTAGGGTTCCATCCTTTAGGGTTCGGAGTTCGCATTCTACCGGCTTGCTCCCCAGACAGCTCGCCAAATTTGCTTATTTATTATTATTACAAGGATGAGTGAACTCTTGAATCAAATTAAATGGAGAAATAAAGTTGTTGGTAGTATAGGTTTGGGTTAGCACTGTAAAAAAAAAACTGGAAAATGTACGTACAGTAAAAAACTGCAGCTGTGGTTGCTGGAAATCTACCATTAAAAAATATATGGTAGCAACATTTTACTTAAATACCTTAATTTCTTTAACTGATATAATGTTAATATACCAACTCACTGAAATACTGAAATCTGTTTTGTGTTTTGAAATACACTGATACAACGTTGAACAAATGCAGGAGGTGATGATAAAGTCACATGATATATAGTAACATATAGAAGGTGCAAAGTGTATATTTAGCAGTTTAGAAACTATTAACTGTATCGTATTGATCTTTTGTTTCACAATCGATAGTAATGAAAATAACCTCAGGGGACTTTAGAAATAATATTGTAATAATACTATCACAGTAATATAATCTCAGTTCCTGTGTAATAAAGATTGTGTCACATTAACTGGTTGCATTAAATTACCAGGTTTTTCACAGTTAACACATTTGCATAAATCCTTTTGTGAATGTGCCACTACAAGTCAGACAGCATGTGCGAATCAGTGGCACTACAGAACTAATATAGCTCATTCATAAGAAACACCCCTAAGTGTCCTTTTAATCTTTCTGAATAGCATAATTAGATATCATACAGCACATTATAATAAAGGAATGTGTGCAAATATGAACTATTGTTATTTTCAACAGCCTTCTTACAAATATAGTGTATCATGTAGGTTTGTAAAACACATTTTTTTTGTGTGATTTGGGATTAAAATGCAGTCCTCCATGCAACTTGCCTTCTTGTAGATAAACAAATAAAGCACCCGACTGCATCGCCTCTCTGGACCTCCCAACATAAGTCGAATGAGACATGTCTTTCCTGCTGTGGTTTACGAGCTCAGAGATTTATTGCGGGTGATGAGTGTGCAGACAACCGTTAGCCTGTACCTGTGCTGAGCCGGATTAGCTGTATGATAAACAGCCACTCCCCATTTGATAAATAATCCATGAGAAACACTGCATTGAGTGAGAGCAATGAAACTTTTATGCTCTGAAATGTGAAGGTCTTCTGAAAAACAAGACAACTGCAGACACCTACAGAATTTCAACTCTCTCCGTCTCACGCCATCACATCAACATGCTGAAAACATGTTATTAACCCTTTAAATAAACCACATTTGTCTTTTGCACTTTGCAATATAAATTAAAAATCTCCTAGCACAGAAAGTTTAGAATATAATTTGCTCTGACTGCTCCTTGTTGCAAAGACTGAATGACAATAACCGTTAACACTTTACAATAACAGTACATGAATTATCATGTACTAATACATTAATTTACAATTACTTGACTGTAAACTAATGATGAGTTAAGACATAAATTAATCAAGAACTAGCTTAACTACGACATGAATCACATTAATTACTGCATGAATAACGCCACATTAATTACATGTTTGTTACTGCATGTTAGTTAATGTATTAATTAACAATTTGTGGTAAACTAAATCAAACATGTTTTAATGGCACAAAATTGTTTATAGATCTGCCACCTGCAGCTGTCACAAACATCAGTGAATGACAGAGACTTCTTGCAATATTTACATTTAACCTAACTCATCCATCAAACATTAATGCGTTCATAATTAACAAGTTCATCTCATCCTGTTTTGAGTGATTCCACCGCTGCCGTCCTATAATAATGTTTTCATTATGTTAATAATGTTAATCATTATAATTAACCTGACACAATTTTCCAAATTAAAATCATAGAGAAGATGATCATCTTTTTGGTTATGTTATGTTATGTAATATGCCACTATTGCCTCTTCAAAATGTCAACTTTCCTCCTACCTTTTCTTAAAAAGAACCCGAAAAAGCACCAAATATCTAATTTAGATGAATTGAATATGTACAAAAAATGCGTAATTGATAACTTTTTAAGGATGTTAACAAGTCATGAATTCATGTTATTTTTAAGTAATTAATGAAAAATTAGTAAAAATGTGCCGCCTAAGTAAAGTCATGACATAATGATAGATTAGTAACTCATGAATTTATGTTATTTTATAACTATTTAATAAAAAGTTAGTAATGATGTGCCCCACCAAGTAAAGTCATGACATAATTATATATTAACAACTCATCAATTCATGATGTAACACAGTGGCAGTTCAACAAGGAGTTACTCACTGAGCAAAAACACATCTCTTTTCAAGACGGTAACAGTTAAACTTTTATATAACAGGGTTGCACATGAACCAAACCCACCCAAACTAACTTGAACATAAACACACATAACATAACTAATACAAAAACCCAACTGTCTTGCTTAAATGAAACAAAAATAAGTAAACTCTCAAGAAATACCACATGAACCCGGCTGCCAGCACTGACTGCCGAATTATTACAGTATTCTAAATTGATTCTCAATTATTAAAATGTCTAGACTATTCATTATGTTTTATAGATGATTTTTATATTCTACTACAAATATGTATTGGTCTTTTATTAGTGTTTTTAAATGATTAATTATTGATTAAAAAACACCCACACACACAAACACACTGTTCCTAAAGCCATAATAAGCGGTATGTGTTGAACATGACCAATCACAAGAGCAGAGAGAT
>JAUCNO010002497.1:0-11775 GCA_032353835.1 Enteromius viviparus
TTATGCTTGGTGGCAATTTGTCTTTGTTTGTCACTTTTCCTTTATTGGGAAACTTGGTAGCGGGGAAGTAGGTTTATGTAGTGATACAACAGTACTAATTATTAGAAACCAGCAGTATCAGCCGCCCCTGTTACAATTGGCGTAGTCGGCAGGGTGAAGTGACAAGCAGAGACAGCCACATTTGGGATTTGGATTTATGTTGGTTGACATATAACGTATATGTGTATGTATTTTTTTTTTTTTTTTGGTGTTTTGAAGTTGTTGTTTTTTTTTTGCTTGTTATTACTTTTTTTCTCTCTCTTTTTTTCCCTTTCTACAGCAAAGCAGCAACTGGCAGGGGGTGGGTGGCGTCGGACGAGTAGTGGAGGAGATTTGGTAATAAGGATTGTTTTTTTCTTCTCTCTTCCTTCTTTCCCCTCTTCTTTTTGTACATTTATAGTAATGGAGAGTGAATTAGAGGAATTGCGACTACAGGTGCGGTCCTTGAGGGGAGAGAATGAGCGTTTACATCAGCAACAGGCAAGCCAGGTTGTGGGAGCTGTTGCTTCCGCAACTTCGAGTGCTACATCTGCTCCTAGCCCCATAGTGGAACGGGTAGTTTATGTTCCTAGGGAGCGGAGGTGTCACATTTTTAGTGGTAGGGGGGAAGATAGTGTATTTGAGTGGGTAGAAGAGATTCAAGCCTATTTAAGGGTTCGACATTTGCCTTTAGCTGAACAGACCTTGTTCCTTTTTGATCATTTGGAAGGTCCTGCTAAGAATGAAATTAAGTATAGGGCAAAGGAGGATAGGGAAACACCAGAACAGATATTTTCAATTTTGAAAGAAATTTATGGGTGTTCACAATCCTATATTGCCATGCAGCAGAATTTTTTTTCTCGGAAACAACGTGAGGGAGAGTCCTTGCAGGACTATTCCCATGCCCTGTTTGCATTAATGGAGAAAGTTGTACAACAGGCCCCAGGGGGTATGCCTAATTCAGGGGTTTTGCTTCGGGACCAATTTTTAGAACATGTGTATGATAGTGGTCTGCGACGAGAGCTTAAACGTTTCGTTAGACTAAACCCGGAGTCCACTCTTTTGGATGTTCGTAAGGAAGCCATTAGATGGGTGGATGAGGGATTTCATTATGAGATGAGGGAGAGGAGTAATTCTGTCCCAGTTTCCTCTGCTCTTCAGTATAGGGTACAGGGACAGGTAGGTTCAGCTGATGATAATGCTTTGGAATTGGCTGAATTAAAAAAAATGATGAGAGTTCAGCAAGAACAGCTTAATCAACTTACACAAAGTTTACAGCAGCTTCAGTCCCAACAGGTAGGAAGCTATGCTAGGCGGCCAGGACCGATCATTTGTAGGCGGTGCAACCAGCCTGGGCATATTGCAAGGAATTGTACGTTAGTACAGACCCAGTTTAGAGATCAGCAGGCTCGCCCCTTATTACATCGGGATGTATTGCCTCGTAATGAGCAGGCGGAAAACTATTCCCCTCTGAACTGAGGAGCCACAGTTCAGAAGGGTTAGGGCCTGGCTCAGCAGTTTCCGCCCCTGTCAGAGAAGGACTTTCTATTCTTTTGGGTAATTGCCCCTCGGTTATAGTTAATATAGGTGGGGTGGATGTCCCGTGTTTATTGGATACGGGCTCCATGGTAACTACCATCACAGAAAGTTTCTTTTTGACACATTTTGAACCCTGGGGCAAGGAAAGGTTGACTGACTGTGGATGGTTGCAGCTTCGGGCTGCTAATGGCTCCGTTATTCCCTTTGTAGGATATCTTGAGCTGGATTTTGTTGTACTGGATAGGCTTATCTGCAACAAGGGGGTTTTGATTGTAAAGGATCCCCCTCAGGCCCTGTCAACGTCAGGGTTGCCAGGTCTATTGGGGATGAATGTGATTGGTGAATGTTTTCGGGAGCTGTTTCATCAATATGGCCCACAATTGTTCGAACTTCCTGTAGTCAGGGAAGTCCCAGCTTGGCAGTTGGCAATGCAGTACTGCCAGGCTGATGGTTCTCGACAGTCAGAAATTACTGGCGGGCCGGTTCGAGTTAGGGGTAGGCGAGTGGTTCGTATTCCGGCTGATTCCTTGCAGTTTGTTCCAGTCACTTGTGCTGCACAGTGTGGGTCCATGTCTATGGCTCTTTTCGAGCCGTTGGAGAATGGGAATCCGCTTCCATCGGGTGTATTGAGTTCAATATCCCTGGTTTCTGTGCAAGGTGGTATTGCTAGAGTACCTATGGTAAACCTAAGTGAGCACGATGTCTTTTTACAACCACGGTCAGTGATAGGAACATTATGCCAGGTTCAACCTGTTAGTTGGCCAGGAGAAATTCTGGTCTCTCCCCCAGGTTCTGCCGATGATCTGCAGGCCATAGTTTCCTCCCAAATTGGAGGGGTCGATGAGATTACTGAGGTGATCCAAAAACTTGACTTGGCACACCTCTCCGTGGAAGAACAGGGTCAAGTGAGAGGCCTGTTGGATAAATACAGATCGGTGTTTTCAACGAATGATGGTGATTTGGGGTGTACTAATTTGATTACACACGAGATTCCATTAATAGACTCTGCCCCTGTACGGCAGAGGTATCGTCGCCTTCCCCCTTCTGATTATGCCGCTGTTAAAGAACATGTACAACAGTTGCTTGCAGGTCAGGTGATTCGGGAAAGCAGTAGTCCATTTGCTTCCCCTATTGTTGTTGTTAAGAAGAAGGATGGTAAGATACGACTGTGTGTTGACTATAGGCAATTAAATCAGAAGACTAGAAAAGATGCTTTTCCCTTGCCTCGTATAGAGGAGACACTGGATGCCCTGTCTGGGGCTCAGTGGTTCTCAACAGTTGACCTAGTGAGTGGCTATAACCAAGTTCCGGTGGCCGAACAAGACAAGAGCAAGACAGCTTTTTGCACACCCTTTGGGCTATTCGAATTTAATCGGATGCCCTTTGGGTTGTGCAATGCCCCAAGCACGTTTCAGCGGTTGATGGAGCGGATGTTTGGGGATCAGCGTTTTCAAACATTGTTGCTGTACTTGGATGACATTATTGTTTTCTCGTCCACAGTAGCTCAACATCTGGAGCGATTGGAGTTGGTGTTTAGCCGCCTACAGCAGGAGGGTTTAAAGGCAAAACTGGAGAAATGTTGTTTCTTCCGCCAGGAGGTACAGTACTTGGGGCATATTGTCTCAAGGGAGGGTGTATCAACTGATCCAGGTAAAATTAGTACAGTGGCAGAGTGGAGGCGACCTGGCAATGTTGCAGAGTTAAGATCATTTTTGGGTTTTGCAAGCTATTACCGGCGGTTTGTAGAGGGGTTTGCAAAGTTGGCTGCCCCTCTGCACCACCTGGTAACAGAGTTGGTCGGTACCAAGAAGAGAAGGGGTTTGGGTAGATCTATGGAAAGTTGCTGGACCCCAGAGTGTGAACAAGGGTTCCAGTGTCTTAAGAAGAAGTTGATTACTGCTCCCGTTTTGGCATATGCCGATTTCTCTAAGTCTTTTGTACTGGATGTTGATGCTAGCCACTTGGGTCTGGGGGCAGTGCTTAGCCAGGAACACAGTGGGAAGTTACGGCCAGTGGCCTATGCTAGTCGAGGCCTTAGGCCTACAGAGAAGAACATGGAGAATTATAGCTCCATGAAGTTGGAGTTGCTTGCCCTTAAATGGGCAATGGCAGAAAAATTCAAGGATTACCTCCTGGGCCATCATTGTACGGTCTATACAGATAATAATCCATTGAGTTATCTGAGGTCTGCTAAGTTGGGTGCCACCGAGCAGCGCTGGGTGTCACAGCTGGAAATTTTTGATTATGAGATTAAGTATCGCCCTGGCCGTGTGAATGGGAACGCAGACTCCTTGTCGAGGCAGTATCTCTCGGCTAACTCGACACCGTCCTCTGGTACGCTATTGCCTAAGATGCTTTGCAGCGTCAACGCTGGTCAAAGGTTAGAAAGTGAGTTGGTAGGTGCAGAACAACATGCTATCGTTGCCTTCCCATTTCATTCTAGAGGGGAGTTACAGCAGATGCAGTTAAAGGATCCAACATTGGGGCCATTTCTGGCATTCTTTTCTATGAAGAGATATCCTTCAAAGGTAGAGCGACAGCTAATGTCTAAATCGGGGCTGGAGCTCTTGCGACAATGGGGAAGATTGGTACTTAAAGGAGGATTGTTGTACCGTCTCCTCAAACTTCCTGATGGAGGAGAGGAGGTAAGTCAGTTAGTTCTACCAGAAGTGTTGTGGGAGGAAGTATGTAGGCAGTTGCATGACGGCCATGGTCATCAAGGTAGGGAGCGAACCTATGAGTTAATCCGTAGGAGATGTTATTGGCCGGGTATGAGTGCCTATATTCAGGAACACTGTCAAAATTGTTGGCAGTGTTCCATTTCGAAGTCTAGTCGTCCAGTGGCACGTGCTCCTATGGGCCATCTGTTGGCGTCCAAGCCCAACCAGATATTGGCAGTTGATTTTACTTCTCTAGAACCCTCTAGTGATGGACGGGAACATGTGCTAATTATGACTGATGTGTTTTCCAAATACACTTTGGCGATACCAACAAGAGACCAGAGAGCGACTACTGTGGCCAGTGTTTTAGTCCAGGAGTGGTTCTATAAGTTGGGTGTGCCAGCTAGAATACATTCCGATCAGGGTCGAAATTTTGAGAGCGCAGTAATCGCTCAATTGTGTCATCTTTATGGAATTCAGAAGTCTCACACTACCCCATACCACCCGCAGGGGAATGGGCAGTGTGAGCGCTTCAATCGGACCTTGCATGATCTACTCCGTTCCCTTTTGCCGGAACAGAAACGTTCCTGGACTGGGCATTTGGCGCAGGTAGTTTTTACTTATAATACCACGTGCCATGAGTCACCTAATTTTTTAATGTTTGGCCAGGTCCCACGGTTGCCTGTAGACTTTTTGCTTGCTGGGGTGGAGAATCCAATAATGGGCAGTGTGGAAGATTGGGTGGCTAGACATCAGGAGGGGTTAAGAGTTACTTATGGAAGGGTAAAAGCCCAGCTGGAGGCAGCAGCAGCGCATAGGAAAACATTGCATGACCAGACTGTGAGGGATCAACCCTTAATTGAAGGCCAACTAGTACATTTGCGTGAGAGTGGAGTTCGAGGTCGGAACAAGATTCAGAACCAATGGTCTACCAAATTGTATAAAGTAGTGAGGGGCATGTGCCTATAAGTAATGGCCCTGTGGACACGGTCCCAGATGTAACAGTGGATGGTGCCGTATCCTTGGCACCCGCCGTCATCTCGGTTGATGAGGAACCCTCTGTTGGGGGGACGGAGGGCTTACAGCGATCGGATAGGGCGACTGCAGGGAAACATTCTAACCGTTATCACTTGCCCAGACCTTTGATAAGTAGTGTACGGGTTGGTGTGTCGATACCAGCTGCGAACTCGTCCCCGGAAGATGGGACTGTAAATCATTTCCGTCCTTGGTTGTAGTGAATCATTGGGACAATGATTGAAAAACTGGGGGTAGATTGTAGTAGGGTGGCCCCTGTAAGTAAAGCATGTAGGGTGCGTGACAATTTCATTACGTACATATATATGAACAGGTGAGGGTTCGGTCCTCATTAGCATGGTGTGCCCTGATCTGTTGGTGTGACGCTGATATCTTCACTCCTCCGGTAAGCGAAGTGATTTAAACCCTTAGGAAATGGGAAAGATTATTAACATGGGATGGGTGAATGTAGGGTTAATGATGATTATCGTTCGTAATTTTAATAGGTCGGCTCGTCCAAACCATGATAAGGGGTGCGGGAGTATAGCGCGCCGGAAAGGTAATTATTCCTTTGTCATGTCATAAACATCGGAAGAGGAGACGGAAGGTAGGGGAAACAGTTTTGTCTGTGTTACAGAGCCTGCCCGTTGCTGTTTTGCTGTGGCTTGAATTCCAGTGTACTGATTGCGCTGCTGCATCTTTGATCTTTAACTTTATACGTTTCCTTCATGGACTATCATCCCTGGTCGCCTTGACGCACTTTAAGCTGTGCGTTGCACCGCACCTCTCAACTATCGAAGCACGTGTCGTGCTAGTTGGGGTGTTTGAAGAGTGTGTATGCGTTGTGGGTGGCGGCTGAGTGAGTGTGTTAATTTATTTGTTGTTGCGTTGTGTATTGAAGGGTGATTATTTGCATTCCATACGTTCGTTAACCTTGAGATTTATATTGGGTACGTAACGTCTGTTGGCCCATACTAGTATTGCCAACTCGTACAGGTGACACTTTATTTTGGTATTGACTTTATTGAGTGGGGTTGGTTATTACCCGTGTGTGTGTGTGTGTTGCGGTGGGATTTGTTTGTGTGAATTGGTTTATTGTATTTCTTTTCTTTTGAGGGTTTGGTTGGCTATACTTGTGCTTTATCCACGGCGACAGCAAGATCGTATTGCCCAGGATTTAACGAATGTTGTTATTTGTATTGTTTATTTGTATTATTTTTGTTAATTGATGTATATATTGTATGATTGTTGTCTGTACATATTTGAATTAAGGCCGGCCACTTATTAATGTTTGGAACCAAGGTATTTTGCGTCAAGATATTGAAAGTCCCATTTTACTGGTTACCCTGACCCCATAGGTGCGGTAACTTGCTTACCTGAATCATAATTGTATCTGTGTGCCTTATGGGCGAGTGGTTTATTTTACATTGGTATTGAACTAAATGTTTTATTGATTACTGCCTTGAAATAAAGTTATGCTTGGTGGCAATTTGTCTTTGTTTGTCACTTTCCTTTTATTGGGAAACTTGGTCGCGGGGAAGTAGGGTTATGTGGTGATATAATAATACTAATTATTAGAAACCAGTGGCATTGGCCTCTCGCCCCCGTTACATTAGGAAAAAAAACAAAACAAAATTAAATGAGTTTTTACTTGAAATAAGCAAAATAATCTTGTTTTGTGTTTGAATTTTTTTTTACCAGTGTGTATATATATATATGAAAAACAAGATATCACCTTTGTTTGAACCCACACATTTTTCATGTGAGCAAATGTATTGGAACAATTTTACAGACTGAATTGGGATTATGGACTGGATGTACTGTATATCGATGTATGTACTTTGGATGGATGGATGATGGACTGATAAGGGGTAGATAAGACCCCTTAGAGGTAGATTTATATAAATATAGATACACCGATGTATATGATGTATGGATGGAGGGACAGATATACAAATGAAAGGGTGGGTGGATGGATGGATAAAGGGACTGATTTGTGTGCTTATATCTTTGTCTAAATGTTTTCCTAATCTTGCCTATTTTTATCAATCATATTTTCATTGGGCCTGAAGCAAGTGAAGCATGTGTATGTGTGTCGGCTGTCACATTAAATAAGCTCCGTGATTTGTCTTGGTAGTTGCAGACGCAGGTGCAGAAGAAAGAGGAAACACCTGAGGAACTTTCACTAAACCCCTGACTCACACTTCAGTCTCTCTCCCCCTCTCTCTCTCACGCTCACTCTCTCAGCACAGCTGGATTGAACAGAATGATCACTGGCTTGAGGAGGACCAGAATCCGCTAGCTCCGCACAGCGCCAGAGAGAGTGGAGAGAGGGAGCCAGAGAGAGCGTGCGCTCAACTATCAGGTCATCCCGCTCGTAAAATCTATTGTGTTCTGACAACGAGAACAGAGAGGAGCAAGAAGACTTCACTTCACAGACACAAAACACACTGTGCTTTCAGAAATGCACGGATTATGGGAACATTTCATTGTTACTTCTTCCATTATCTGCTTTTCAGGCTTTTTGGTGACAGTGAAAGAGTAGCATGAACACTTGAGGAGTGTTTTCAAGGAGGACAGAATGAAGAAAACCTCTGGACTCAATGGCTGGATGAAAGATGCTATGAAGAAAAGATGGACACATGACCTCTAACCGAACTTAGGAGGTAACTAACTTTTATCTTTGAGCGTCTAGCAGCGTTATTAAGGGACATTATGAACTTGCATGCCAACATTTCAAAACCTGTGCCTAAAAGTGTCTTCACCTCTTCGAACCTCATGCCCTTTGACCCTGACACCTGGACACAGATCCCAGACATTATGCTGGGTAATGGGGTTCGTAACAGTACCTTTGGTTGTAACAGAAGTTGGGCTGACACTGAAGCATCTCTCTTTTCCAATTCATCCATCAGCAGGACTTCCAGTGAAAAAACAGAATTGCTGTCATGGCAAAGGTGCAACGGCGAGACAAGCAGAGAGGAGTTAGTACGGAAAAACTGGGCTGCGTTACTGATTTTGGTTGTGGTCATTATTACGGTTACTGGGAACATTTTAGTAATTATGGCTGTGAATCTGGAACGAAAACTGCAAAATGCCACCAATTACTTTCTCATGTCACTGGCTGTGGCAGATATGCTTCTGGGACTTCTGGTCATGCCTGTCTCCATGGTGACCATTGTATATGGTGAGTCTGCTTCAATTTTGACAGCAGTAATTGATTATGTTGGCAGTGATGTTTGGATGTGAGCTTTCACTTAGACTGTTGTTCCTGAATATCAGTAATGTGTTATACACTTGTAGAAATCTCAGTGTCATGAGGCATGGTGTGTGTATCTGTCAGGTTACTGTAGTTTCCAACCAGTGTATTGAATCCACTGGAAAAGTTTGAAGCACCTTTGTGGTTTATTTTCAAAAGGGGAAAATGGGGTCTTCCCACCACAGACTCTAAGATCCCACCTCTTTCTTGAAAATAATGCCTGAAATAGTGCTTAAGTCGAACATGGATTAGATCAAGTTGATCAACTTCATTTGATTTCATGTCAAAGATGGCGACAACTGACGAGCATATAATTTATTATATAAATGTAATTTGTTTTTGCTTTTGGTGTGCTATTTTAAAAGCAGACTTCAGTATTTCCCATTTGTGACTTTAGTTTTTATCGTAATTGGCGTAAAAACATATTACATTCTCATTAAATAGTAGCACCATCTTGTGGTCTATTTTGGTAATCTGCATCCAATCTCGATGTCTAGTGATGTGCGAGACTAGTCAACTACATGCTACTGTTGCTGTTACTATTAACTTGACATTAAGCAAATACTATGCTATTTGCTTAATGTCAAATACATTTTTTTTTACAAATTCTTTTAAAGAAGTTTTTCTTTATCTCTCTCTCTCTGTATATATATATAGACTGCATTTAGATTAACAAATTATATACATGGCAATTTTATGTTTTTAAATTTTATATTTTGGAGAACAGCTATTGCAGTGGACTAAGAAAAATATTCACTTATTATTTTTATTTTTTTGGTTTTCGAGAAGCTAAAAATGTATTTTGATGACATAAATGGTTCTGTTTTTGTGTGTGTTTTTTTTTTTTACAACTGTTTGATTCAAATGGATTAGTTCAAGTGGATTCATGAGTTGGTTACGCTAGTTGATTACATAATTTCCGTTTAAATGTCTGCAAGCTAGTACACATTCCTGTTGATGTCACTACCTTGAGACAGACGTGATTGGACTAGAAAACATACAGTATACACTTCAGTGACCCTTTAAATTATGATATACTGTATAATATATTAATAAACACTTCAAATTATGCACATTTCTCAAATTATATAACTTCTTGAGGCATGTGCCCATTTTATTCTTGAAACGCTGCTTGCATAAATTATTAACGTTCACATTGTTTGAAGTGACTTTTGTTACAAACAGTAATTGTGGCATTTCAAGGCTTTTTTTTTACTTGACACTGTTCTGACTGCATTTTAAATTTTAGTTCACTGATTAGTTGTTTTCACTGTCCTGATATCTTAAAAATACTTACGTTTTTTAATATATATAGCCACATTGTGTTGTTAATTTTGTTGGATTCATTATCTGTCTTGTTTTATCAGGGAAATGCTAATTTCTGTGTAATTTGTTATTTGTGTACTTAAAGTGGATGTGTTAATTGATCATTAGTGGCCCCATATACACTGACGAGGTTATTTTCATGCGAATGGTTTTCTGGATGACACTGAGGATTAATTTAATTGCCCCTATATTTTATAATGAGTCCAAACACATGAAAATGCATGGTTTAGCACAAAGGATTTAATTTTCGTTCATGATAGAGTTTGCAGATGTGTTTACAATTCGAGTAGGAATAAGAAATGTGATTTTCTGATGGAGCTTGACAGTGAAATGTCATTGTCACGCTTTCAGGCTGTTGTCTGTGTGCCGAGGAAGCGGCTTTGAAGAACTCAGAGACAGAGAGGTTCGCACAAGAGTCTGCTTGAGAGAAGCATGCCACCCTCTTCACCGTTTCCATGTCTCTCTCCGTGTCTCTCTTCTCTCCTTTGCTGTGGGAAGTATTAGTACTATTAGTCAGACTGTGGATGCAAATAAATGTCATGTCACTGTTTCCGGACAGAATCACATGTTACAGCTAAAACCTTGTTAGCATTTCAAGGTGTGTGTGTGTGTGTGTGTGTGAGTGAAATGACATCTGCTGCTTACCAAATCTGTCTGTTAAATGGCTAGACAAAAGAAGCCATTAAAGATAATGTTGAGGAAGAATTTTGAGAAAAAGTCTAATAATTTCCAACTGCGTAAATGCTGGACTGATGCTATTCAAATCCATTGGATGCTGGAGACACTCAGCACTTCACCTGTATTCTTATAGAGCAATTTGTCTTTGTCTCCTGGCTGGCTGTGCCTTTTTTGGTTTTGTTGTATGGGAAAAATGACACTATTGTTGCTTGAGCATTTTTATGAACCTTTATTCTGCCTAATTAATTGGCTTGATTAAGCTCTTTGTCCTTGTGTTTGGTGGTTGAGTCACATTCTGTCTGTTCCATTCTTTCTTTTTCTCTCGTGCTCACATGCATGGATGTGCATACACAAACACAGCATTTCCTCAGATGTTCCTATTGTATAACTGTTGTCATCTATAGTAATCTATATAGAGATATTTGGTTATGTTTAGTTCGCATTGCATTGCAAATAGGGCTGGGTTGTTTTTTAAAAAACGATATAGAATGAGGCAATGCAGTTTATATTGTTATACAGTTTGATTTGAATGACTCTGACTGAGCTGCTGCTGGGAAAGTGTATAATCTAATTTGTCCTGAATATGCTTTTCATTGAGGGCTTTAAAATATACATGTATAGTTTAAAGCGCCTTGCCCAGTCAGATGCTCTGACAGATACACGGGCTGCTGACAGATAATGTTGACAGATAATGTAAAGTTATTTGCTCTGTTTAAGGGGTTTGAGATGTGGTGTTCTTCCTCTGTTTTGTTCAGTACAAAACCATTGTACTTTCCAGAGTAGATGAGACTTCACCTCTCTGCTAAAATTAGCCTCAGTTTTGTAAGACATTTTTCATTTAGTCTTAGTCTTTTAAATAAGTCTTCAAGGGTTGAAGGTCCAGTCTGTAGTTTCAAGACAGCTTCAAAGGGCTACACGATCCCAGCCAAGACATAATGGTCTGTCATTTTCTAAAAATTGATTTTCTAAAAATTTTTGACAACTGCTTATTTAGCAGTAGCGCTGCAGTGAATATATTCAACTTTGTGCATTTGGCAAATGTTTGGGAAAGGTTGCGCGATTAGCTTTTAGCTGTACTTCAGTTCAATAAGGCAGGGTGGTGCAAAAAAGCTTATTTTCTCCTCTAACCTCACAATCATCTGACATCATTGTTTTACCTTTTTTTTTAAGGCTGTTTGACTTCCACAACACGTGTTATTCCAATGCGAATACATCATGTGTGTGGTCAAGCTAGAGCAAGGTGAGCATTGGTGGTTAAAAAGTACCAATCTTATATAAATATAT
>JAUCNO010002498.1:0-11774 GCA_032353835.1 Enteromius viviparus
TTCGTATGGGTTTTTAGTATACCATTGAATAATGACTGAATACATAAGCTTAAGCATCAAAATATTGTTTAGTTTTGTTCAACCAAGTCCAACAGACCCATATAGTGCCATGCGTGATTTCACATTGAGCCGTATATATTACACACAGCCATTGTTCACTGACGAGCTGCGCAGAACATGTTCATTATCAGCGTGGATTTGCGCAGCTCGTCAGTGAACAACAGCTGGGTGTAGTATATACGGCTCAGTGGGAAATCACGCATCAAGTACATTTAGAACATTAGGAATGCTAGTTGGTGTTTCAGTATAATCGGTGTACCGTAACTCATCCAGTGAGAAACGTTCCGCGGTGCAAAAATAAATGCAATTAAAATGCGTTGAAAAAATTTAACACGTTATTTTTGTGTAATTAATTAATTATAATAATAATTAACGCGTTAAAGTCCCGGCCCTAATTCCAACACAAGTTAGTGCCCAAATAATATTTGTCTTAATTTTGAAAAGTAAAACCTCTGAGAATTTGGTACACGAAATGCAATAGTTTATCTTTCACTGATTAAGTACGTTCTTAAGTACCCAAATGTATGGTGACCGGCTAGATACTTTTAGGCCTTACAATGAGACCTCAAAGATCAACAAGAACAATAGTGACTCATCATTTTGTCACTTATACCACAAACTGAGAAAAGAAAAGAAAAGAAAAGAAAAGAAAAGAAAAGAAAAGAAAACTTAGGGGCAACTCCACCCACCTTTAAACTATATTTAAGCAGTGATTGTCAGTGAGAGTGCATTGATTGACTTCATGATGGCCATCATCTCTCTGATCCTGCTGACCTCTCTGCTGTCACACCTGACCTTCACTGGTGAGACTGATTGACTTAACTACATATTAATTAATTTGTAGCAAATTATTTTACCGAACATGCACTTCATGGTACATACATGGTATACTGTATATCTTGTACCTAAATAAGTGGTAACACAAGGTACTTACTGAAGTGCATGTTCATGGTAACAAATAAGAAACACGGCTTTACTTAACAGTCGTACATGCATGGTAATTAGTTGGTAGAATACAGACACGTGTGGGTAAGAATGGTCACTTAACAGGTCGTTCCTGAGATATGTGGTCTCTGGATTTTTGCTGATATATCAGTATCATGTACGGTGAATAATCGACTAACTGCATTTCTCTCTCAGCTCATGTAAATGTGAGTATAGTGAATGGCCAGCAAGCAAAACCCCACTCCAGACCTTACATGGTTTCTCTTCAGAAGGACAAGAAACATATCTGTGGAGGATTTCTCATTCATCACCAGTTTGTCTTGACTGCTGCACATTGTAGAGCGAAGTAAGTTAGTAGTGTTTGGCATGTTACTTCAAAAAAGTAATTAGTTATGGTTACTAGTTATTTAATTCTGACAAATAGTAACTGAGTTACATCATTACAAAAGTAGGCTAACTAATTACTAGAGTGATAACTACTGCTTTTGCTATTATTAAAAAGTATAATTTTCTTGGATGCCCCCAATGTTAAATTAATGAAATTAATAAACTAAACAGAATAAAATATTATTACATTGTACATTAATCTACACCAGGGCAGGACAACTTTGTTCCTGGAGAGACAATGTCCTGCAGAGTTTATCTCCAACCCTAATCAAACACACCTGTGCATAGATATTGGTTGTCATTTAGTGTTTCTATAAAGGGGGAGTTACAAAACGATTATGAATTCTACTACTATAACAATTTAAGACACACTAAGGATCAATGAGCTGCTGGGTTCATGAATATTAATCACAAAATCTGCGTTTGCTGGAACTGATTTGCTGCAGTCACGAGCCAACCAATGCGATTGTCTTTTGCACATTAGTTCCGCCCACTACCACAGAAACCGGCAGCTGAAGAATTCAAAAGGAACTTCTTGTTTATCTGTTATTTTTAAAAGAACAATGCAACAGAGAACATTGTTAACATTGAGCACATCAATTCTGCATGTTTGCAGAATTACTTTGCTCTGTATCTTTTTGCACATGTGAGACAAAGAGACGACGACCCGTGCCGTCACACTAGGGTTTACGGTGCATCAAATACAGCTACAACGCACATCCATCAGATGAACTGGAAAAAAAAAATTCCAATGTGGTTTACAAAGTTTTGACATGAAAGCAGTATTTTCAACATGCTCTTCTAAAAGAATACATATAACTGTTTTTATTCAACAGGAATGAGATTCTGACAGCTGTGATTGGGGCACATAACCTAAAAAATGAGAATGAGGGGTCTGTCCGCTTAGGAGTGAAGTCCTACTACAAGCATCCAGGCTACAGACCTAACAGACACACATACCAGAATGACATCATGCTTTTGAGGGTAAAAATAAAAAAAATCACTTAAGGGCAGCACAAAGACTTATTTTTAGAAGTGCATACACTGTAAAGGTCATGCAAAAATATAAAGTAAAAATATGATTCAGTATCTTTTAATTATGATAATGTTATTAAATTACAGCTACAAAAAAAAGTCAAAGAAAACAATAAAGTCAAGATTATTAAAATACAAACACAAAAGGGAGACATCAAAGCTGATACTGCCTGCAGTGTCGCTGGCTGGGGAAGCCTGCAGACTAATGGCTCAGCAAATGATCATCTAATGAAGATGAAGGTGCATATAATGGATAACACAGAATGTAAAATAAGATGGCAAGAGATCTACTCCGTTTCAAAGATGATGTGTACATATGGCATTGGTGGATTCTGCGACGTATGTACACAATATTATTCAAAGACAGTTCATTTATTAAACTTGTTTAAACTGATATATGATTTTAAGGAATGTGTTCATTTGTGTTTCTTAACAGGGAGATTCTGGGGGTCCTTTGGTTTGCGGAGACACAGCAGTAGGTGTTGTGTCATTTCATTTTCTGCAAAAATGCAATTCACCTTTATATCCTAATGTGTATACTAAGATTTCACCTTATCTGCAGTGGATAAGCAAAATAATAAAAAATGTTAAGTGAATTCATGAATTTATTTCAATAAAAGTGTGACAAGCATCAATCATTTGTATTTTAGTTTCTGTCATGCCTTTGGAGCGTGTGCGTGTTTTTTCCCCCTATGTGCTCCCTATGACCTAGGCTGTGTTCGAAATGACATACTTCCTTACTGCCCAGCACACAGTGAATACTGCCTACTGTACTAGTGATGTTAGGTTCTTGAACAAATCACTCTTTTGAGCAGGTTCTCAGAAAGTAAACGTTCGAGGTTCACAAACAAACTGAATCAATCTTTATTAATATGCAAGACGCACAACCAAAGGAGCATATCTTGCGGGTGAGATGAAAAGTCACATGGAAAACATTGCGCTCCGGGAACCAGTATCCCAGGCAGTGTCTTTAGATGTATTTATCAAATTTCAGGCAATATAGCAGGTAATCCGGGCATTTCACGCATACAGAAAATTCACATAGTAAATTAATAAAATGCAGTGTATCTTTTGAATTTGCTGAGGTAAACTCGACAACACATTTATGTGGTCAACTGTAAATGGTGAAGAAATGGAGGACCAGTCATTTGGACAAACTCAGGACTACTCTTGAAAGAAATGATGTATTTGTTGTTATTTTTGTTTATTATCCATTTCTTATAAGTTATTTCTTAATAAAGTGAAGTCATCTCAATGGGGAAAACTTTTTAAATACGACTCTGGGTAATTTATTATCAATACCCTATTATTGGAACTGAATATTATTTTACTATCAAGTGTAGGGACGTTACCTGGCTTTCCTGACTTTCCTTTGGAGGACAGCAGTTCATTCAGAAGATAAGAGCTCCTTTTTTCCCGCTAACCGAAGCCTATTTAACACCCAGTGAAACTGCACAGCCATTGGTTGTCCAGTGGTAATTTTTCAAAACCAATCAGCTGGCAGCCGTGCTGCAGCAACCAATGGCTGGCTCCTGCCAAAGCTCATCTGAGGGGGGCGGGGCCGTCTATGTATAGTGGCTGAACCACCACAGGACTTCAGATTTCTTCTCCTTCAGCGACGTGCATCTTTGCTGTCCCTGACTCAAGCTTTACGCCGTTATCTTACGCCACTGTAGCAGGCTGATTCCCCTACGAGAGAGACCTGTTACCTTCTAACAGGTAAGACCTAAAACTTTTGTGTAATACGCCGCTCGTGTTTCCAAGTCTCTCAGAGAGTTCGGATACCGAGACAGCAGAGCTATGGGTTCGTCTTTTGTTCTGCCGGTTATTATAAGCCCCTTTCAAGCGGCTTATCCTCCTTGGCTGTCAGAGCAAAATGAATAATTAAGCAGTTGGTTTAAGGGCTCGCACACCTGCACAGCTCTTGCGTTCCCCTTTCTCGACTGCTCTTTTATCGCAGCCGACAGACTGGATGTTCACTGGACCTGAAAGATGCATACTTTCTTGTACAAAAAAAAGCCTTAACACAGGCCATTCTTGAGATTTGCCTTCAGGGGGACAGCATTTTATTATACGGTCCAGCCCTTTGGTCACGCAGTGTGAGTGAAGTGTAGACAGGGAACAAATAGGTTACTTAGGGTGCTTTTACATCTGTGGTTCGGTTCAGTTGGTCCGTACCAAGGGCAACAAATGATAGATTGTAGATACATTGCCGTTTTGGGTCCTTTTCACACCACACTGATTGCTCTGGTCCGAACCAGTTGAAACGAACCAAAATACAGTCATGTGGCAACATCTACGTCACTCGTTGGCCAAATGTGCCATTAAACATATTTCGTAAAATGCTTTATTGGTCAGAATTAACGTCCGGGAAAATTCCAATGAAACTCCCAGAAGTAAACAAAGCGAGGAGACACAAGCCGGTAGACAACATGCCGCTATTTAGGACGGAGGGATGACTGCGCTGGCTGATTTTATCGCTGGTCATTATATACTATATAGTTTGTATACATCACTTTAGACAGACTATACATTTAGAGAAAGAAGCGCGGATGCGGCTGAAAAACAATGTTTTAATGCACTGGAAATGGCGAAGGCGCATCGCAAGTAACTTCAGGAGGAGGTGTGAATTCAGCAGTAACATTCACACCTGCCCAAACGAACCACACCAAGTAGGAAAACGAACTCTAGTGCGATTCAACCAAACTAAATGAGGCAGGTGTGAAAGCACCCTTAAGTACCCAGATTCCTGAGACAAGGGAACGAGTACTGCGTTCCATGCCGCACTGTAAATGCCCGTCACTTCAGTCGAGGTAACCTAAGTCCTGTGGCAGTTCAGGACTCAGGCTAGCTTCTGCAGGATTCAGCCATTTGTTGTTGCAGCACGGCGGCCAGCCGTTTGGTTAAAAAAATTACTACTTCATAACCAATGGCTGTGCAGTTTCACTGGGTGTTAAATAGGCTTCAGTTAGGGGGGAAAAAGGAGCTCTCTTTGTATTAAGATATTGTCTGACTCAGGGTATTGGAGGGTTAGCAGGTGGACTATGTACACAACAATAAAAACTTTTTAACAAACCAGATATCCGATCAGCGAAAACATATGACAAGACCAGGTCTAAACAAGCCCATAATCTTGTCTTTCCCGTGTTAAATGTCCGTATTTTTTGCTACATGTGTTTTCCTGTAAATCATTATTTAATACACTATGTAGTGCAAACATGAGGAAGACAACAGGAAGTCATAAATCGGCAATATTTAACAAATAATTTTAAATACCGCTTTACCCAGCCCATGGGGTTACTCAAACTGCAACTATTAGGGTCTGTGGACCCTTCCCCCGAAAGGCAGCTAACACCTCAGGAAGGCAAAACAGGTCTCTGATTCCATGGCAACTGACTGATAAGACTGGTTTATTGTTTGAAGGAATGTGAACAAAGCAACTCTGAGTAGTTCTCCCTGTTGGAAAGACAATGGACTTTTCTAAAAATTAATTCACAATGACCAGAAGGATTTGTGTTTACTCAAAGAAGGAACCTTCTTTGAATAAACACAAATCCTTCTGGTCATTGTGTATATTGTTATTGAACTCCAGTCCTTGTATATTATTGTGTATGCTATACTGTTTTATGCAATTATGCATTCCGTGTTTTAAGAATCTCTTCTAATTTGCGTATCAACCTCCAATCCAGTGCATATGCAAATTGCCATCCTTAGAAACAAAGAGCCATAAAAGTTCCCTCCAAAACATCAACACACTATTGGCTCTTTGACTCACATTGATCAGCTGGTCTCTGAACGCAATTGACACCATCTTCTCGACGAGAAGCCTGGGTTCGGCGGAACCCACTTGTCCTGCGAGGACGTTTGCAGCTGGATACATGATCGACGGGTGGGGGAAGTGACACATCGTGTGCCTGGCAGCTCTGTCCCTGGAGGATGTTGAAGATATCTACCTATTCGGAACTTTGATAACAGGGATTCTGCTGATTGGATTAGGTGGGGCCCTGGGATTTCGACGAATTTTAAAAGCGACCAGTCTAACTCCCAATAAGCTGGCCGGCTGGATTGAAACGGTGAACAAGCACGTGGTAGCTGTTAGCACTCAGACTGTGGCTATGGACCGCAAATTGGAAAACAATTTGGAGAAGCTAGCAGCTATGAAACGGGATTTGGGCAGACCTGGAGACCTGTGACAGACATTAGATATTTGCGAAATTGGCAGAAATCGATACAAATGAAAAAGTTTTTCTCTTTCGGACTAAACAACTCCCTCGAAGAACAAGATAATGAGATGCTCTGAATTCCCCCCTCCCCGCTCCAAGGTCATTTGGCATGGACTGTACAGGCTTTGCCAGGCTTACACATCATTGGCAAGCACACACAAAATGGACACGGCTACAGATAGACTCTACCTTCCCCCGTATCCCACGCCTTCGTGCTTTTACCCCCCTGGTGTGGATAGGCGGGTATGTGACCAGCGCTCTCTGCAGCTGTAGGACCGGATGGCTGTTTGCCTACTTTACATCTCCTCCCCCTTCCCCTGTTGCAGTGTTATGTCTTGTGATTATGTGTTTTATGTGCTTTTTGCTAAGGTATATTTTTCCCTGATCTCAAACTACCTTTGTCTGAAGGTAGTCTGGGAGGGTTTTTTTTTCGCCTCTTTATCCAAATGTATCTTACTTCTCTTTTTTCCTTTGCTACTTCTCGACTGACCTGTCTTACCCCCCAATGTGATGTTTGTGTATGGTCGGAGGGGTCCCATCTCACTGCATGTAACATTGTATGTGACTATCCTAATGGTTTTCCCTTAAGCCTTCTCTGCACTTTCCCCTTGTGTGAGTGTATTTATACTTGTATGTTCGGTTATGTGAGTTAATAAAACTTTCCTCCTTATTCCCAACCCTCTTGTGTGATTGTGAGCCTATGCTTTTATGATATGATACGAAAGAAAGGCTAATAAAACTGCAGCAGTTCACCTCTTCAGTTCTTCTCTTTGTAAGTGCATGGATTCCAGTCTAAACCATTGCGTTGTAGAAATGACCAAACATGCAGCATTGTATAATTGAAAATCATTAAAAATAATAAGTAATTTTTCTACATTTGTGAATACATTCTGTTAACTTTTTTTAATTTTAATTTTTTTTATATACTTGTATAAGACAAGAGAAACTGTATCAACCAATAACAAACTGGGTTTATTTCTATTTCCTGGGTAAAACTTCCCACATGAACTTGGGTTTGTCTGTTAAAACCTGTAACATTGAGCCAGATTCAAAAGATAATTTACTGTATAACTGTTTTGTATAAGCAAAACCCCACTCCAGACCTTACATTGTTTCTTTTCAGAAGAGCATGTCTGTGGTGAAGTCACTTCCGGTAGATTTGACTGCTGCACACTGCAGGAAGACCTACGACTTCAGTTTAGTCTCAGCTGCAATGAAAAGTTAAAATCATTATATCTTTGAATATAGTTTAAAGATCTTTTTGTTCATTACGCTACTAAGACCTTCTTGCACAAAAATTAAAAAACTAAGGCCTGTGGTTTACCGTGCATGACTTAAAAAAGATAAAGGGGTACTGACCACATCAGAGTTAAGGCTCTGATATACTTCAAATGAAGTTTGATTTCATTCTCGTTTTAAGGACAAAAAGAAGTTTAAAGTGACAGTATAATGCTACCATACTGCTGGAGGCCGGGTGTAGATTCAACCTAGGCTCATTGGAACTACCTGCCTCTTCAAACATTTCTGCAAAACTAAAAAAACCTACCTATACACATTAATAGCTGCAGTTTCTTCTCCTTTTCACAAAGAATTATGATTTGCAGGTTCATTTTTGATTAATAAATGCATGCAGCTTATAAGCTTAATAAAAAACCCAAAGGTTTATATATATTGTATATCTTTTAAATTTACTTTGAACAAAACAACCACAGCAGCAGTATGCTGTGATATTTATTTGCCTGCTATCTTTCCTACCATTCACTTCATGGCTTTGCATAACTTGCATCTGATGTGTAAAAGCAAATGCATCTGAGTTTGTAAAGTCGTTGTGACGTAGTCAACTCAGAGTCAGACATGTCAAGATCCATTTGCAGCTTTATTGGAAACGTGGTCGTACAGGCAGTAATCAAACAACGTGAGCAGATATATCAAAGGCAAGGCAGGTTGGGATATCAAGCAAACAATCGAATTCCAGAGTTCAGGAAACAGGTCGTGGTCAGAATCGAGATCAAAAGGTGGTCCAAGTTCAAAACGGGTAATCCAAATAAGTTGTAGAAAAATACTCAGAGTGTTAGCCGTGGCAAGACAAAACTTTGCGACTTGCTAGTAAACAGTGTGTCCTTAAATAGTCCAAATAACGAGCAACACCTGGCACGGAAGTAACACAGAGTTTCAAGGAATGCGGTCCGGGCAGAAACTAATACTCCGGGGATGGTTCCCGCTGATGACGGTTGGAGAGAGCCACAGAGGCCGCTGTTACAGTCTTACTGTGAGTGATTGTTCAGGTGCAGATATACCTGTGGCTTGTATATAGTTATTTAGAGATGTTGCTATATAGGCTGACCTTGGCTGACGAATGAGACAAATTGCGGAAAAAATTCTGCGTCAAAGGAGGTGAAGTTTCAGAACAAACCCACTGATTGTGTAACCACATTGGACCAATGGTAGCTCAAAATAAAAACAAATTCCCCAAACAGTTTGCTTAGTTGCGCTGATTTGAACTGCCAAAACGATCTTCGGTTTGGCCTGATTTTTGTTCGAAATGACGTCATTTCAGTTCGACCTTTGATTTCTTTTAAAGTTTATCAGGGCCTTTAGGGGCAAAAAGAACAACATTTTTGAATCTTTAAATTCCCTCTGCGAGCAATCACATAGGTGCGGATATATTAATAAAATTGTGGCAGCTCAGCTATTTGACACAGTGTTCATAATAGTGACTAGGATATGTTGTTCTCCTGCCTGACCTCCATTGAATGGTGGAACTCCCCAAAAACGTTTGACTTCATTTTGGCCGGATTTTCTTCAAAATGATGTCATATCAGCTCATTCTTTAATCTTGTATGAAGTATACAGTATCAGGGCCTTAAAGTTTTACCACGGGCATCCAGATTTTAACAGTCACACTTTGCAGAATGTCATTAGGCTTTTGAGGGAAACAGTAGTTCAAAAAACTCTTTACCCTGCCTTTTAATGGTTATGATATTATTGTTTTACAGCTAGAGAAAGAAGCTGAACAAAATAGGACTGTCAAGACAATTTTCATGCCAACATAAGAGGAATACGTTAAAGCTGATTCTCTCTGCAGTGTGCATGGCTAGTAAAAAAGAGCATATATCTCAAGGAAGCATGTGAAGCAAGTTCATAACACTGAATGCAAAAATAAATGTAAAGACTACTCTGCTTCACAGATGATGTCTACAGCCATGGAGGAATCTGTTTTAAAAAAATATATCAAGTAAATACCCTCAGTAGTGAAATGTGTCACTTTAACCATGTGTTGATCTTTGTTTCCTCACAGGAAGATTTACCGCAGTCTGTGTCACTTCCTTTGCTCTCTCAAAAGCCTGCAATAGTCATTAACGGTCTGAAGTTTATACAAAGATTTCAGCATGTCTATTCAGCATAATTAGTCCATAACTGGACTTCCAGCACCGACAATATTCATATAACATAATATACACAAATAAACACCTAAATTGGGACATAATAGTTACGTATGATGTAAAGAAGGATTCTGAGTAACTGGTCAACTTGCAATGAATGTGCAGCACACAATCACCCGAAATAAACCAGGCTATCTCATGACATCCCCAGCAGGCCGTGGCAGATTGACAAAAGTTGTTTTGAGCCTCACTGTGATGGCACCACGAGGAGTCGCTTACTCGCATCTCAGACTTCTGGAGGGGATGCAGATTTGTAATAGTAAATAGAAGTAGGTGGGTGCTGCGTCTGTGGCTGTTCTATATGCAAGCATCAGTGTCTTGAATTTGATGCGAGCTGCAACCCGGGAGCCAGTGCAAGGAGACAAAGAGAGGTGTAACATGGGCTCATTTGGGCTTGTTGAAGACCAGTCGTGCTGCTGCATTTTGAATCGTTTGTAGACATTTGATTGAGCTTGCACACAAGCATTGCAGTAGTCCAGCCTAGAAAGGACAAGGGCCAGGACAAGAAGTTGTGCAGCATGCTCTGTTAGGAAAGGTCTGATCTTACTGATGTTGTGTAATGCCAACCTGCAAGATCGAGCAGTCTTTGCAATGTGCTGCGAAGGGAAGACAAGAAGCTCACTCTTGGCCAGGTTGAGCTGCAGGTGATGATTTTTCATCCATGCCGAGATGTCTGCCAGGCAGTCTGAGCTCCGTGCAGCTACTGTTAGATCATCTGGTTGAAAAGAGAGATAGAGCTGTGTGTCATCAGCATAGTAGTCTCCACTGAAGCCTGTCTGGTTAGTGGCACAGTTTTTGTTCTGTGAAAGAAACAATGACACCTGGGAGAAAATGACTCGTTCAAGTGTTTTCGCTATGAATGGAAGGAGAGAGACTGGTTTGTAGTTTCCTATAAGAGAAGCGTTTGATGGGGGGCTGAGAACTGACTGTTTATTGCATTGGTTTTATCTGTAAAAAAATTGTCAAAATCATTAGACCTTATAGAAGTGGTGGGAGGTGGTGGAGGAGGACAGAGGAGAGAATTAAATGTTTTGAAAAGATTACACGTCAGGAGCACTGTTGATCTTGTAGTGGAAAAATAAAGATTTTGCAGTGTGGATTTCAGAAGAGAAAGATAAAAGCAAAGACTGATACCTCCTCATGTCTGACTGATCTTTTGTTTTGTGCCATTTTCTCTTGGCTGCCCTGAGTTTTGTCCCATGCTCACAAAGAACTTCAGATAACCATGGGTTAGAATAGGCTGGTCTGGAGGATAGAGGACAAATGTCATATAGACAAGAAGTTAGAGTTGAGCATAAAGTGTCAGTAACTACATTCACATCCAGAGATAAAAAAAAATGGGTAGATGAGGGAAGATAGAGGGAAACTACAGAGGAAAGATGGGAGGGGGAAAGGGAGGGTAGGTTTTGTCTAAAACTAAACATTATAGGGGTTGGTGGCACACAGACAGCAAAATGTAGAGTAAATGTGATGAAGAAATGGTCTGAAATATGCAGTAGTTTGACCAGAATGTTGTTGTCACGCCCCTGCACTGTGTTTGTGGATGTTTTCAAAACCCCATGTGCTCTGTCTCCCTGTGACCTAGTTTTCTGTCAGTGTTAATTATGTTCAGGTGTGTTTGTTAGAGTGATTGTCTGTGCTTTATAAGTTCCGTTTAGTCTAGCCCTGTGGTTCCAGTCAT
>JAUCNO010002499.1:0-11773 GCA_032353835.1 Enteromius viviparus
ACGCTCTTCCGATTGCATTATGAATATGTATACCAAAATGCATTTACATTTTTTCATGCTTTACATTTTTGAAATGTGCTTTATGCATTATTGACATTCAAATATTCAAATACATAATTTCTTGATTTTATGTTTTTTATTTATTTGACATGTTTTCTAGTACAGTTTTTATATATTATATTTATGTTTGCTTTTTTAAATTATACTATATTTTTATTTTTATATATTTTTTTAGATTTGTATATTTATTAATCTTAATTTAATAATCTTATATTATTATTCTTACAAATATTTATATTAAAATGCAATTACGACAATATATATTTAAATACATAATTCATTTGATTTTATGTTTTTGACTTATTTGACATCTGTTTTGTACCAGAGTTTGGCTAATAATTAATTCATGTATTCTCTATCCTCTGTTATAGGGGTTGGAGAGAAGGGGACTCAGCTGTCTGGTGGGCAAAAACAGAGAGTTGCCATTGCTCGGGCTCTTATCAGAAACCCTAGCATTCTCATTTTGGATGAAGCCACAAGTGCGCTGGATTCAGAAAGCGAATTCATAGTAAGCGTCAACTAAGTGGGCTAAGGATGTGGCTTAAATGGGCTTTTTCAGTCTTAAATTAAATTATATTTGTGTCATACTTTCTTTCAGGTTCAGCAGGCTTTAAATAACTTAATGCAAGAACACACGGTTTTAGTGATTGCCCACAGACTGAGCACAGTGGAGAGAGCAGATAACATCCTAGTGATCGACAAAGGCTGTGTGGTGGAGCAGGGCCCGCATGCTGAACTCATGGCCAGGGGAGGCCTCTACTGCAAGCTGGTGCAGAGGCAGATTCTGGGGACTCACATAGATGTAGATGTTCACAACCCATCGCCAGCCCCACCATGGAAGCTGGAGGAAGGAGATAAGGAGAGTGTAGAGGACTGTAGCGACACTGAGCTTGAAGCACGCTACTAAGACAAAGTTGAAATGTGCTTCATTTGATTGTATGAAGGCCTTAATCCTAGAGATTTTTATTTAATTGTATTTATTCTAATCTGGGGATATATCACACATTTCAAACAGTGCATTACTAGACAGGAGTACTGCACTGAATAAAGCTTTAAGCAATAAATATTTGTTATACTTGAAGTACTGTGCTATTGTTTCAGATTTAAATAGTGCAGATATATCAATACACTTATAATGAAAATAAAATGAGTTGATGGGCAAATAATTGTTTCATTATTTAAATGTCACATATACTGCTAATACAGTTAATAGTGTACTTTATATTTTTAATTTTTTTTTATTTTACATTTGAATTTTTTACTTAATTTATAATTTAATATATTTTGATTTTAGTGCTTCAACATGTGTATGATTTATATATTTTGAAAGACATAAACGAAATGTTAATAATCATTTTGGAGAGAGTTCGTAAGCATCAAATGAAAAAACTCGTTTGTTGACGTCACGCATCTCCTCCTGCCGTCTTCCGGCTGAAAATAGCAGCCTTACCCAGTCCGACCGCGATCCACAGACAGAGTTCAAAGTGTGAAAGACACCGCTGTGCCAGACATGGCTGGCTTTGAGAATAAGTTAAGTTCTTACACCTTAACTCAGTTAAACGAACTGCTCGAGGATGACGAAAAACTCAACAAATGTATCGACGACTCGGAAGAGGTACGTTAAGTTTCTTTTTCTCGTGAAAGTTACCGTGCCGCGTTGATGTGTTATTTGAAACAGCACCATTTTATACAGAGGCAGGCCTTGTTTATTTTTATTCCTTACAAATGTTTGTTTTACACTTAAGATGTCATTGCGTTTTATTGGGGACTGTTTAAATTTAAACGTTTCTGCGCGCGACTTCAGTTTCGTTTGTTTTTGACGTCGTGGAATATGACTAACGTTAGTTAAGTGTAATGATGACATTACTTAAACAACATATTTTCAGTCAACCAACCGTACAGAATAATGCCCATGATTGAGGAATATGTATTTTGCCCATTAACAGTTAGTGATGCAAGTCATTTTCTCGTGATCATGTTTTTGTAGAAATTATTACCTACGTTGGACTTTAGTGTTTTCTATTTTATTACTTCACCTTTTGTAACTTTTATGAGAACACATTTTTTCATGTGTTGAGACGAAACATTGTGATTCAGAGCATGAGCCTTTTTATAATAAGTTTTATGCCAAATAATGCTAGTAATGCTTACAGGAAACATTTATTGATGGTCTGCAGTATAAATGTTTCATTTATTTATACATATATTTATATATATAAATGCAATAACAATACAATATAAGTATTTCGGTATCTTAGTGTATTATTTTTTTTTATTAAAACAGAATTTTGGCAAGTGACTTTGGTCATTCAATTTTTAATCAAAGTTTCATATTAATTCTTTTTGCTCATGCAGAACCGTAAATGTATTTCCATCTCCTGGCCGAGCAAACTAAGCTTTGCCAATGCACACAATATATGTACTGCTCAGTTTGCTCAGTTGTATTTGCAAACCATCAAATAGATAATATTCTGGGCATGTTCACAGTTCTGAGTTGATTTGACCTTCAAATCCCTGGAAATATCTCAACCTTGAATCAGTATGTGTGGTGAGGGTATGTTTAATCTGGCAGCACTCTAAAAAGGTGATTTTCTTTTATTAGCCAGTGCAAACTGCTTATCTGTTGCAGTTTAAATAATGATATTTCTCAAACATATGCATTCTTTAAACCTGGCTTTCACTGAAATTGGTGACAGGTTTTTACTGGCGTGTCCCTTCAAGAAGCCATATATAGTAACATTTCATATGTAGACTGTAATTATCTACCATAGTTGCATTGCAGACTCTTACACTGGCATACATGTGTTATAGAAGGCCATGGGAATGTTGTATGATGACCAATCTGTAGTCAGATTTGGAGAGAACTAGCTTTATGTAATCAGTTATGATTATACAATGATTTGCATTTCTCAAGCTAGGGTTGGTGCATTAGCAGGAGAATTGGTTTCAGTATTGTCTGTCAACGTCTAGTCGATGTGATTTGACTCGTGATTTCAGCTCTCTTTGCGTTAGACACTGACTTATATATTTTGAGTGCTTGTTTGGATATTTATTTTATCTTTGACCCAATGTAATATATAGCACATCCCGGCACAGATCATGTAAAGAGCAAATGCTTTCTGACCTGCCAGCTGATCTAGGCAGGTGTTTGACAAACATGTCAAATCTATCACCTCTCCTGTAATGCACTGACACATGATCTCTAAACTGAAACTGCAGAAGTGCACCTGGCTAAAAGGGAGGAGTCAGGACAGTTAAATACAGTTAAATGTTCCTCATCATGGCAGTCATAGGGTTGTGAGTCACTGGAGGTGGTATGTTGCAATGTATTGTTTTAGTGTTTTCTTGGAAATTTGCTTCCTGAAGAAAATGTTTCTCTGCATTGTGTACAGCTGAAACCCTTTAGCATTGTTTATTAATAATTCCTTTTTTGGGGATGTAATGCTGTTCCTCTGTTGCAACTGTAAGTACATTGTGATCATCCGGTACAAGGAAAGGTTTAAGGTGGGGTGACCTAAATATCAAAATCTAGCTGATTCAACCCAATTTGTCCAGAACTAATTTTAAGCTTCTGAATGGATTCTCTATGATGAATCTCTTTTAAATGCATATAAACAATTAGGTTTTTAGTCAAACACCCACAATTTGTTTGCCACAATGTCTGAACCTACATAAATGTAATAAGATTGCCATGTCTCTAACTTAACACCTTTGGGATAAATTGAACCGTAAACCAGATCGTCCCATCGCCCACCATCAGCGCCTGACTTGACTTCTCTCCTGTGTCTGAGTGGGAGAAAGTCCCTCCAACGTTTTTGTAACATCTACCAGCGAGTGGGAGTTTTTACAGCAGCCAAAGGGGAGGACCAACTCCTTACTAATACTTGTAGTTTAAAAGTTAAAGGAGTGGGATATTTATGTTTCTGCCCCTTTTTTGGTTTTGGTTTGCATGCTTTTTTCTTTTGTAATTTGTATGAGGTACAAAGAAATTGCTGATGATTATTTATATAACCTTTGACATTTAAAAAGCTTAGATATGGGCCCCACAAACATGTGCACTGCCCTTTAGTAATTATGAAAGTAATGTACATAGGTTATAGATTTAACCTTCACTTAACACTGCCCACATACCATTTTGTTTACGCTTAGCTAGAAATGTACTTGACAGGCCATTCTGTCACCTGGAGTAGCAACTTGATGCTGTGTGAAATTTTAAAAACTGTCATATGAAAACATTTACTCTTGTTACAGATATTATAGTGATAGCAGCTTGTTTTTTCCATTTTAATCATAGCTGCATTTATTTGACCGAAAATACAGTGAAATATTGTTGAATAGTGTTACTATTTAAAATAGCTAACTGTTATCTGTTTTAGGTGTAATTTATTCCTGTTATGTTCAAGTGTATATATCTTACTGGTTCAACTTTTAAATGGTAATATATGTTGATAATCTATGTTTGAGTTAACATGTTCCTTGTGTTTTCTCAGATTAAAGGACTTCAGCAGAACAAGGAGATGACCCTGGTTAGTAACCGTCTTCTGGCTGAGCAGAACCTTAAACTGCAACCTAGACTTGACCTCCAAAAGAACGAACTGACCAGTCGGTACAGGAACCTACAGGAGATGTTTGAGGCCTATCAGCTGCGCAAATCCACTCTAGGTAAAATACTAGAATTAATATATACCTCTCTCTTGCCTTTCTGTGTAGCTTTTTTCTCTTACAATTACAGACCTGTTTTGTATATTGTGGTTCTGTCCTTTTATGGACTATTTATGCGATATGTAATTCTAAAAAGCAGCAAAAACAATGTTAATATGTAAAGCGTCCCTCTAGGCATGTGAACATACTGTATGATCTTAGTCATCTTTTCCATCTTCAAGACAATCCCCTTAAGAGCCTGTTTTTCAGGTTTTACTTGTACTTTTCACAAATTCTTAGGCTTTGTGCACCACTTCCCCCTACATGTCCTCTTCTCATGGAAACAGAGTGCAGGACTAAATAGTAGCAGATGACTGTCACAGCTGAAAGGATCTGCGACTTTAAAGAGAACAGGGAATGGTATTCAATGCTTCTCCATGCCTCTCTGCACTGTGTGTGTGCTGATATCATGAATAAAACGTTGTCACAGATTACTCTTTGTGACGCAGCGGTTGCCTGGAAGCTGATTCTAAACAGCGGACTAACACCCGTTTTATTTTACCAGCTGTACTCTCAATGTCATCTGGCTTAGGTTTTGAATTATGGTGTATACCAGAACTGAAGTACGAGGAAGCCTTGCCATCTCTCACTGTCTCTGAGATGGATCTGGTCTTTTATCTGCGGCGTAGAACAGGACTGTGTCGTAAATTGACTTTTCATTGTATATTGTTCAAAATGGTTTTTTTTTTCTCCCTACTTCTGTTCAAGTGTGGCAACAGTACAGGTTTTGTTCTTTATTCAGAAAGGATGCATATATTCCTCAAAATTATTCTTGTAATTATTTTTTAAATATATTTTACAATTAACTGATCGAAATACAGTATTAATTTAGCATTGGTAAGCATACAATATTTTTTACAAAGATTTATTTAAAATGAATTATTGCTGCTAAACTTTTGAAAGATGGCACATATTCCGTTTATTTTCGCATAGAGGAAATAAACACAGTGAGCTGCCAGCTGTGTACAGATGAAAAGAATGATAGTGGCTTTGGTGAAATGTAGGTTACCCACTTTCCTGGGCTGGGGTGGCTGTCCCAGATAAGGATTTACTGGATCTGAACAGCAGCAGTGCCAGTGCATCTGGACAGGGTCGCCGGCAGGCTGGCCAGTCAGCCGTTCACTTGACCCAGATAAACAAAAGCCCTAGTCTTCAGGCTAAATTGTGTGGTGAGGATCCTGTGTGTACATTAACCCGCTGCCACCCCCATTCCCATAACAACGGAGCAGCTCCGTGGGGGTGTTTCAGCGTGACGGCCCATTCTGATACTGCTGTGGAGCTGATCTCTGCAGTAACAGTGTGGCTTTGTGCCCTGTGCAATATCGGGAAAAGAGCTTAGAGAGGGGGAAGGAGTATGCCCACACGAACACGGACACACACATTCAGTATTTTCTCTCTTTGTCTGCTCTGTCACACACTTGCATAGAGCACAAAGTAAGATGAGCTGGCTGTAGACCGATAGCAGTCTCATGATTTGCAGGATGTTTGCAATACAATACAAACAATGCATTTTGGGATGGAGTATTTCAAGCAGTGTGTTTGTTGTAGGATGTTTATTTAGGCAAATAAAATGGGTTGTTTGGCTTTTTCGAATGTACAGGGAAATTTGCATATTTTTTAAAAGTTGTCTATTGTAGTATGGTAGTACTTGCATGTATATTTCACCAGTCTGTTTGCAACATGGAAGACAAAATTGATGGGCAGAAGTTTTATGTGCTGTGCAGTTCACATTAAAAGCAAGTGGGCACTTGTTCATTTTGAAAAACGATGTCATTCGGGTAGCCACAGCTTCCTGTCTCTAAATCCGCCATAAAGGCCACAAACTGTTTCATCCAGAGTTAAATGTGATGTTACTTTATCCCGTTTTAATAGCACATTAGTGATTGCAATAATGTATTAGACCTTGCCCCTCCTTTCTTCCCTCCATTTTCATCAGTCTCATAAGAGAAACAGTTTTTAGGTCATGTTCACTGTCAAGTATGATTATTCATACAGTTGATAAGTCTGTGACTGATTCTGTTGTGTGTAAAGAGAAACGAACACAGTTGGTGAAGTGGCTTTACTCACTGTAGAGTTAACAGAAGTTATCATGAATGTTGAAATGTTTGAAGCAGTGCAGTGCAGAAAAGAGGAGGGACTAAATACAGTGAATAGAAGTAAGTACTGCTGGTTTTGGGCTGACTTGGAGTGAGTTTTAATTAGCAGGATATCAACTGACTGTTTATAAGTATAAGACGGAAGAAAGGCATTGGTCTTACTGCTTATAATGGGAGCATTCAGGATTTGTTAAATCATTTGTTTGCAGTGTACACTGGCTTATGTAATGCATTAAAATTAAAAAGCATGTTTACCAGGAAAACAACTGCAATGATAAACAGTAACTGACGTCTTACAGTATTTACTCTATTTTGACTAGTAAAGAAACACAGCATTACTGAGCAGGGTCGATGTTGTAGTTTGGTAATGCGGTAAACATGACAGAAGCGGCCTGTGGTTGGACAACATTTCGAATTATGGATGGTCTAATACAACAACAACAAAACAGTGACACTTTTGAATGTTGACTCTGCTAGGAAAATAAATGTAAATAGATGTAAATCAGCAAGAGAGCTAGACTGATATGGAATGGAATACGAGGGAAAGTGGCCCTTAGGTAATGAATTACAAGCTGTCAAAATGCAGTCTGAGATGTCCGACAGCTTTAATCTATAATTTAATAACAGCACATTTGCGTATTACTTGTATACTTATGTATATAATATTAGATTGTGACCTTAAATCTCAAATTAATTTTCCTCATTGTTTTGCGCTGTGTCTGTTAAGTGCAGAACATTAAATGTTGCTCTCTTGATAAATTACACAACTTCTTACATAACAGCAATTCATTAAGCATATTAATACATTAAATTCATTTCTGACGCAAATGTTTGTTGACCTCTGAGAATATCTGACAGGCGTGTCCAGTTAAAATCCGAAGCCATGGCTCCTGAACCTGAAGGGTGAAACACACCCTGTTGATGCTTTAGCAAATTTACTCAAGGCATGCACACCAAGTTGGCAGATTTATATTGCTGCCTTTGATGCACAATGGCTAAAGCCAAAAGGTGCCGTTTTCCTTCAGCCCTAGCTTGTTTAACATGCATTTATCCAAAGTGGCTTGCGTTGAATTCTTTGAGAATTGAACCTGTGACCTTGGATTCGCTGGCACCATTGTATACTGCTTGAGCTAGGAAGGCAGTATTTTATTGTCATAATTTTTCAAACATCTTAATTATAACAGTTTCTGCCTGTTTGTTCTATCCCCTCACAGACGACAGATCTGGAAACACTCCCTTAGACACACTCCTTGCACTCCTACAAGCAGAAGGAGCCAAAATCGAGGAAGAAACCGAGGTACATCCATTACCACAAAGCCCAAACACTCTTTAAAGTTGCACTAGATATCTGCTGGGGATTGTTCATGCTATTATGTCTCTCTTTTTCAAATCAGAACATGGCTGATTCGCTCCTCGATGGTGCTACCCCCCTGGACACATTCATCGACGAGTATCAGAGTAAAAGAAAGCTGGCGCACATACGGAGAGTCAAGATAGAGAAGCTACAGGAAATGGTGCTGAAGGGACATCACATGGCCCCAGCTGCACCTCAGCCCTCTCGTGCTCAAGATCTTCCCTCCAGGCCAGCAGCTCTCCATAGAGAGGTCAATGGTTCTCCCATGCCGATGCCCCGGCGGGCTCCTCCTCTTCCCCCAGTTAAAGTCACCCAAACTCCTCCTGCTCAGCACACCGCAGCATTCTCCTACCCTCCTACCTCTCCATTCGCTGCAGCCTCTCCATTCCCTCCCACTTCTCCATACCCTCCGATTCCCCCAAGAGTAGGAAACACGCCACCCGTTCTTAACCAGGGATACCCCAGCATGTACATGCAGCAATACCCCCCACCTGTGCCCCAGAGACCCCCTCCGCGCATGGCACCCCAGCCAGGCTTCATCATGCAGTGAGCGAGGAACATTACAGTCTATGGAGGAAAAAAAAACGAAATGCACACTGGACATTCATCCATCCTTTTGTAGGTCCTTCAAGCTGCATGTTATATAATAGTGTGCGGCAAGATGGAGTCTTGTCAAGTTTAAAATTAACAAGACTTTTCTGCAATCAAAGGGGCATCTGCAACAGGACCTTCAATTTGCACTTTAGACTACTTTTGCATTTGATCAGTCATGGCTGGTTATGGAGTCATGCCATTTCCGTTCTGCCCTTCTCAGTAGTGTTAGATCAAGTAAAAATTCACATGAGCCACAGGGGCCTCCATGCGTAATGAACATATCAAAGTTCAAGATCAGGCGTTCTGTTACACCATCTAGACAGATATGAGAAGCCATGATTTGATGATTTAATTTGAGTTGTCAAGTTCATTCTAATATTTCAGTTCAACCACTTTAATATCTTCTGGCATTTCATACCTGAAAAAGCTGCTTTTATGAAACAGTAAAGCCTATGCAAACAGACTGAGACCGAGCTGTGTTTTCTCAGACTTGCAGTCAAAGATGCTGTTTGTTTTTCCAGTAAGCAGCAAAACAGAGCTATTTTAATGCAGAACTGACTTAAAGTTGAGGAAGTCATTTGGTACTGTGGTGATGTAGAAGATCAGAGCTACTGCTACAGCGGAGAGATCCTTATGTCTCAGATACAAGCAAGTTCGCGCTGGAAGGAGCTTATTGGCTAGAATTTGAAAGGAGTGCGAGTGAACGGTAGTATGTGTGGGGACAAAATGTGCAAATTAGCTTTTTTTTTTTGTTTTTTAAGGCTTAAGCGTGAACATTTGTGAAGCATATGTGCTTGTACTGTCATTACCATGCATACTTAAACTGACACTGATGCATAATTTACCATCTTAATGTTTGTAACTAACACCAAAATCCTCCTCGTGTTTATTTTTGCCATCTGGTGTGAAGATGTTAATCAGAGATGTGCTTCCTTTCCATAAGCCCCACATTTTAATTGATATTTAATATATTTAAACTAATATAGCCATGCTATTTAACCTAGAACTCTACTGGTAAAATCTGATTTGCCTACACCATCAGACCTGTTACATATCATATATTGGTTACTGTCCTCAATAACTAGTATAACCTTCATTCATGCCTTTTGTTTTCACCCTGCAACTGTTTTCAATATGTATGTTCTGGTTTGCCGCTGAAATAGCCACTTTGTGCCTAAGCTGGGTATTAAGATGAAGACTTGTTCTTGCACTCTGGTGAGGTGTGTGTGTGTGTGTGTGTGTGTGTATTCGTATTCCTTCCCTTCCTGTTCTAAAACAGATTTCTATAACAATTAGAAATTTCTTTTGCAACATACAAGCTGTTTACACAGGAATCTTTACAAGTGCCCTTTATCTAAATATCTATTGTTTATATTTGACAAGTTAGAGCCAAAATTACGTTGCCTCAGATTCAGGAAGTCGACATGATAAAAATGTTGTTTGGATGAAGTCCTCTCTTTAATCACTGGTGCTACTACATTCATTTAATGAGCTGTACCAAGACGATGTTAGTATGTTCTGTTTGAATTAAATCACTCAGTGTTTGTCAGACTTGGGTTGGGTATCTGCTTTACGTCAATGCTGATGAGCACTAGATCGAGAGGTGGAATTACTACTATTCCTCATGAATCAGGCTGCATTATGTCTAGACATTGGTTAAAAACTGTGACCGGATTGTCAACCATCTGGAAAAACCAGCTTCCGCCCTTAAAAGCTGTTTGTTTATAACATGGTCTTTGTCTTAAAAATAATAACAAACGCTAGGTTTGTGAAAGCTATCTTGGCTGTATGCTTTTGCTGGCAATAAAATAGTGTTTTGTACCTTCCTAATGTACAATATGCAGACTAAGTGCTAGGTAATGTCTGTTTAAATTGGTAGACCTGGTAAATGAAACTGACATCTCTATTTTAAAGACAATAAATTATATACCATCAATTTTCTGTGAGTTTAACCTTTCCATGTCTTTTATTAAGGAATGAGTATGTTCGTTTTAATTACTGAAGATAACTTATTGCTCTTTGTAATCTAATAGGCCCCAACAAAGAATTTGACTCCACCTAGTGGATGAAAGTGTGAGTACACAAAGTAATGTTATACATTCAAACAGATTACATTTCTGCTGTAATTATGTAATTGAGCACCTCGTTTTGCAGTTTAAGTAAATCTTTACATTTTATGAATATTTTAATGGTCTTAGTATAGAGGAAAAATTCTGTGATTGAACATTTTGCATGTACAGTTAATTATAATGAAATATACAACTGGTCAGCTTTTATAAGTTTAAATAAATGTAGTGTTTTTTGCAAAGTATTTAATAACAGTTATAGATATACAACAGGTAAATTAATAGTAATTTTGAGAAAAGTGTTAAGCAGTCCAGATTGCTTATTTTATAATTCAGAGCTTCAACTAACACTTGAAAATAAATTGATAAAAATCAATCTCAACAACTGTTAAACTGTTACATACACTGTAGTCGTGTTCAGATACATCAATTCGATCAACTGCATTAAAAATCTTTACATAATATGTTGAAAATGTTATTTCAACAATTAATACTTGGAGCGTGGAAAAAATTGTGCATACCCGCGGCTTTGACACTCATTTCTGCTGCGGTATGGAAAGAGAAGAGCGACAAAATACCACATCTGCAGTACCGTTTACAGCCACAGGAGAGGAGACAGATTATTGTCGCTTCAAATTCTCAGTAAAGAACTACACGATATGAAAGGATATAAAGACTAATTAAACCCATTTCTAGCTTGTATACAAAGGGACATGAACTCAGATATGACTTTTAAGCAGCAAAGGCTCTAAACATTGACTTATAAACAGCCTGGACATTGTGTTTTGTGTCTTTAACCACAGCCTTTATTTTATTTTATTTCAATTAACCTTTGTTTAACCAGATAAAATCAGTTGAGAACAAGTTCTCATTTACAACTGCGACCTGGCCAAGACAAAGCA
>JAUCNO010002500.1:0-11768 GCA_032353835.1 Enteromius viviparus
TTTCGGAGAAGATTCTAAGATTCCCTTTGGAATGTTGCTCTTATGCATTTCAGTCTGTTCACTATGAGGTCCTACAATGCAATCAGTGAGATCTGCAAAAAGAGCCCGGCAACAAACCCTGATTTCGACCAGGGACGCTGATCTCGAGCCCCAGAAGTCCAGTCTACCCGTCTGGCCCACGCAGCCTCCAGGACACCCACCTCCCCACCCCATATGGGACGTTTTGAGGTGCGAGGACACGCATTCCGGGAGGGGGTGGTGATGTCATTCCGTCTGAGTTTTTGTGCACTGATCTCAGCACAGTCACAGCAGTCACAGTCTCATGATCACTTGCACCAGATAAAAACCTCATCTGCCGGAGCTCAAGCTAAATACTTTAAACCTCTTGTTCTACTCACCCCAGCTACCGATGATCCTGCAGATCCAGAGTGTGCCTATCTCCGCTGACATCATGTAAGCAAAGCCATACTCACCTGCACCAAGCTCTATCCAACCCAAGTTCAACGGGAAGTGTAAGATATTCAAGCCTCATTGCCTGTCTGCGTTACTTACCAACATGACATGCCTATATTAATTACCTGAAACGCTAAGCCTGAAAGGAAGATGAAGATAGTGACTAACCATGTTTTAATGTGCACCTATTTTCTCACCTGCAATACTCACCTGTTGGCTCACCACCAGCACGACGGAAAGGAGAATCCTCGGGTCATGGGATCATGAGATAAGTGTTACCTGTTATACTAAACTGCATCCGTTCATTGTGTTCAGGAGATGAAGAGGTGTCTAAGAGGACATGGGAGAGGAAACCACCAACCAAAGTTCAGAGATTGAATCACTCACACTTCTCCCCTAAGCTCAACATACAGTATCTACGAGAAAGAGGGGGAATGAGAAAGGTGAGATAGCCGGTGCTCACCTAAGTTCAGTTTATTCCCCACTTTTCAATTCTAACCCAACCTTTACCTTTTCAATAAATTTGGATTGTTGAACTTCCTCCTGTCTCTTTAGTGTTTGGTCTGGGTGTCACACTATCGTTAAAAAATTGGGATTTTTATTTATTAATTTATTTATAAGAAATGTATTTAAGAAAAGACATATTGTTAGAAAATGTTTATACTTAAAAAAATGCTGTTCTTTTTAACTTCTTATTTATAAAAGAATCCTGAAAAGTTTTGTAGCACAACTATTGCCAACATACTGTAGATAATTCTAATAATAGAACAGCATATTAAACTCATTTCTGACACTTAAAACTGAAGTAATGGCTGCTGATAATTCACCTTGCATCACAGGAATAAATTATATTTTGGTTTTATGGTCTATTTATTCATGCGCATTTTGTCAGTAAAGCCAGCTCTTTGATTAGCGGTAAATCTCCATCCGCTGTACACATGAGCATCAGTTGATACACAGAGCCGTAGATCACTGGCGAGCTACGCAATATCTTGTTCAAAAAAGGCAAAAACTACGCTCTTGTTCATCTCCAGTCGATGCCGATTTTACATTGAAAGCCATTACCGGGTGATTCCGATATTGGTCTGATAATTTAATGTATTTGATAATGAGTCGGGGAAAGGGGTCTAACCACATTTGTATCCAAATTATTTTACCAAAACCACAAATAAACTACTTCCTAATTATCTGGATTCACTCAGATTTACCTAATAGCTGTTTGTCTGCCTGTGGACAGGTCTATTATTTCATGTCATAAAACTTTAGCAATTTACATTGTTGTATAGTTTATATTGTATTTTAATTTTATTTTCTAAATTCTGCATGTGATGTGTAAAACTTTACTTGGTGGTTTTTCTACACAGCAGCCAATTCTGTAATCTGTTCATATTGATGCAGAAATAAACAAGTGTTGCATACATCTTGCAGATGTTTGTGTAAAACAGAACTAGGTTGTGTTCTGTGATGGCAATGCAAACATTTTGTTCCCTTGTCTGTTGACCTGAGGGTAAAACGTGATGCATGAATTGCCTCATATAGGACTACTTAGAACATTTTCTATGCCGTCAAAGGTGGGACAAAACCGCGCAAGCGCATGAAGAATTCAAGCACAAAAATCTGATTGTGTGCACACATAAAAGCTGCGAGGACAAATAACAAAAATGCATGCAGAACCCAGAACACACGCACCAGTAATTTCCGCCCACACAGGAGGTTTTGGACAGTCGGGGGACGGGGCACCAAATGTGTGCTTGTTGTGTTTAAAAATGCTTTGGCTGCTGGCCAAACCCTGTTTTCATTAGCTGCTGTTGATTGGTTGTTGTTGGCTTTCTCCTGACGAGCAGAGGTAATTTTCTTTCTTTATAAGTTTTGAATGAAAAAGTTCAAATACTGTAAGAAACAGGTTTGTTAACTTTTAAAGGTACAATATGTAAGTTTACGCCACTAGAGGTCGCATTTTCAAAACAACAACAGAGGCGAAGTTTGATGACACGATAAAGCGTTGAACTCTGGGATATGTCATTTTCACAAATCATGCTAATGGATGAAAAGTTCATTTATATCTGTTCATGACTATCTATCATGACTATTCCTTACACAATGAATAATATATATTTGCTCACCAGTCCATTAAAACACACACAAGAGCGGAGTCTCTGTCCAGTCCATTTTTGCGAAGCTCTCTTCATTTGGAAAAGCCAAGCCGATATTTGTTTATTTGATCCAATGTGTGTAATGATCCATGATATCGTATTGCACAGTAAATTAATGTTTTGACAATAACATAGCTTGAGTGAATCGCTGGACGAATTGCCCACAGCTGTTAGCAATCAGCTAATCAATGTCCTTGTTATGATCGAACCCAATCAAACCAGTTCCAGAGCACTATAAATGCTCAAGCTTCCCATTAATTCCCATTTCGCATTGCAATGATCTCATTCGTTTCATCCAAGCCAAGATGTCTCATTTGGACTCCGAAATACCTCCGCGAGGAGCCTACTCCCCGCCCAGCAACTGCCAATCCTCTGCCCAGCCAGCAAGCTGCAGCCCCGCCACCAACTCCACGAGAGTCCACGGGGGCTATCAGAGAGTCTATCCACCACCAGCAAGACCTCAACAGCCGTCACCTGCCTCTTCTTAAGCTCCTGCCTGCTCCACCACATCTAAATGGACTATCATTACTCTCCGACAAACTCTCACCGCTGCCGGGATATCATATTCCTGCAAAGCCACCAAAATCGAACTGCTCAGCGTTATTAACAAACACTTACCAGACGCCGTTCCTCCCGCCACGCCACCAAGAAAGAGGACACATAAGACAGCTTCCCACTCGACTCCAGCCACGCCATCATCCCTTCACCGATCAATCCATGGCTGGATCGGCTTCTGATGGAGTAGCGAGGCGGCTTGATTGGTGAAGGGATGATGGCTCTTCTCCGCTGCTTCTCTCCAGCCAACCCGGCGCAGCTCAGCCATCCACCAGCCAATCACAGCCATCCACCAGCCAGCCCGGTCCTTCCTCCGGAATCTCCGCTCCCAGCTTCATCAAGTCATCGCAGATTTCTTCTCCAGATGGCCCCAAGCTCCCCAGCAAAATAACCCTACCCCTACCGCAACTAACATTTCACTCTCTCTTCCCACTGACTATAACCAGCCCGGTCCCTCCTGTATGGACTTCACTTTCCCTTTCCAGATTCCCTCTTCCTCCTCTACCCTCCCCGATCTTCCCCCTTACCTCTAACCCCTTCCTTCCCCCCTCTGTCTCCCGTTCCCCCGCTCCCTCCTGTTCCATCTAATGCTTTAGCCTCGAACCCACCATCATTTCACCTCTCCTCCGCAGCCAGATTCTAGCCGGTAATGACATTGATCTTTTTTCTCAAAACTCATTTGTTCATGCCTCAATAAAAATACCAGAAAGTATTTATCGACTCCTGTCCATGTTTCTCACCTGACTGCTGAATTATCAAATCCCCCTGACCCTAACTTCTCTCTCTATTTATCCTCAGGACTAAAAGCAGGGATTTCACCCCGAAGTTCCTTGCATTCCCACCCAATCATATATCTGCCCCAATCTCTTATCTGCAACAACCGAACCTGACACCGTGGACATTCTAATCAAAAAAGAATAAGATGCCACATTCATGATGGGCCCCTTTTCTTCCCCCCCCTTCAGCACCTTTCGGGTCAGCCCAATTGGCATTACCCGCAAATGTTGTGGCAAAAAGAGGCTAATCATAGACCTCTCCTTCCCTGCATAATTCCCCCGTTCCCAGCATAAACAGCCTAATTCCTCTCGAGGAATTTTCTCTTCTCTACCACAATGTCGACCAACCAATAGAAATGATCAAAAAAGTAGGCAGAGGCGCACGGCTCGCAAAAGTCGACATCATCTCTGCATTCAAAATTATGCCCATCCTCCCCGATTTCTGGCACCTTTTTGGCATACAATGGCGAAACCTATTCTACTTCGCCATTCGTTTAACCTTCGGATGCAAAAGCAGTCCCAAAATTGTCGACATGCTCTCCAAAGCCATCTGCTGGATCAAACAACTACAAGATCCACTACCTCATCCACCTACCAGATGACTTTCTAGTCATCTTGCCCGGCCACGCCCCTCCCGACGCAGATCTGTCTACAGTCCTCAAAGTTTTCAATCACCTTGGCATTCCCATTGCTCACGAAAAAACCCTAGGCCCCAGTACATGCGTCGAATTTCTAGGCATTAACCTAGATTCAAATTCGAAGCCTCCCTCCCGAAAGTAAAATTGGACAGAATCATCATGATTTCATCCAATTTCCTAGCCCAACCACAGTGTTCCAAACGAGAACTCCTGTCCATTCTGAGACATCTAAACTTTGCCATGTGCATCATTCCCCAAGGCCGCCCTTTCATCTCCCATCTGCTGACCCTATCCTCTTCCGTTCCTTCCCTCGAAGATACCTTAACCCTAACGATCTTTGTCTACAAGAACTCCAGCTCTGGATTTCTTTTCTCTCTCAGTGGAACGGTCATTCCTTCTTTTACGAAGACTGTCTGGCCGACCCCATAGACATCCAGCTGTTCACCGACGCTGTTCCCTCGCTAGGTTTTGGGGGCTTCTATTGCAACCGATGGTTCGCCTCCCCATGGCCCCCAGAGCTAGCAGAAGTCCTGCCCCACCAAGCCTCAACAGCCCTGTACAAACTATTCCCCATAGTCGTCGCTGCCACCCTCTAGGGCAAGGAATGGACTGCTTCCTGCATTCTAGTCAATTGCGACAATGAAGCAAAATCTCCAGGCTCTATTACCCCTGCAATCACTAACGCCCAAACCAGCCTCATCTTAAAAGGTTTCCAAAGAGAAAACCCTTCCCGCCCAGACCAGAGGCTTCCTATAACTTCAGAGATCTTAACCTGCTGCATCTCCACCCTCCGCCAAGGCTACTGCAACCCTCTCATTGATCGCACCCTAGATGCTCTATGTTCACCTTAACGTTTTTCGTTTTTTTCTCAGAGTCTCTGAATTTACTTCTAACCCCCCTTTCAATCCATCCATCCACCTCACCATTTACAACCTTTCAATTTACAACCACGAAAACATGACTTTTTTCATCAAGCGTTGCAAGACAGACCAGCTCAATAAAGGTCACCATGTCTATATTTATATACAAGCTTCAGTCCCCTACCCAACCTCACAAAACACTACGAGCTTTCTTAGCCTTCAGAAGCTTGTTCGCCTCCTCTCCCCACGAGCCCCCTTTCACTGATGAATTCAACCAACCAGCAACTAGGTCTTGGTTTCAAAAACACCTTAAAACCATTCTCTCAACATCTGGAGTCTCCCCAGAAAGATATACCTCCCACTCCTTCTGAATCGGAGCCGCCACTTTAGCCAAAAGAGGCCAAGCTTCTTACCAAATCCAAGCCTTAGGTCGCTGGACCTCTGAAGCTTTTAAAAATTACATCCGCTCAGACCCCGCTTCCATCCAGCTAGCCATGCAAACACTCTCCCGTCCAAGCCAAAAACCCCCTCTGAGTTCCTTAGCACGTACCTCGTCTCTGCAAAGACTTGCAACCCGACTCTCCGGCAACCTAATCAAACACCATCGAGACCATTCCTGCTACTTACATCGTCCCCGCAGAGACGTTGCCATCACATCCTCCGATAATTCCCAACCCTTTCATGCTCTCCGCATAGACCGCTACCTCAAAGAGGTTCCATTTTTACTCACCTCCGCAGAGGTCAATCTCCAGCCATCTCCTTCCCGTCTCCGCAGAGACTTAACTATCCGTTACCTCACAGAGGCTAATCACAGCCACCTCCACAGAGGTTAATCCATAGCTTCTCTCATCTCTCCGCAGAGACTTAGCTACCGCCACCTCAAAGAGGTCCGATCCATACCCACCTCTGCAGAGGTCAATTCCAGCTATTTTCTTCCTGTCTCCGCAGAGGCCTAGCCATGGCTACTTCAAAGAGGCTCACCCCGACTCACCTCCGCAGAGGTCAATCCATAGCCACTCTCATCACGTCTCTGCAGAGACCTAGCTACCGCATTTCCATAAAATACTTTGCTAAAATCAATTTCTAGCTACCTCTAGTCTCCGCAACTTCTTCATGAAGTTCATTCATACCCACAGGGGCAATGCCAAGCTACCTCCACAGAGACCAGTAACCGCTATTATCCATATTACCTCCGCAGAGGTCAATTTACTGCATTCTCCTCAACTCCAGAGATTTTTCCAACCAGTTCTAACCTCTAGGGTTCGAGCCCGCCGTTCTCCCGGCCCGCTCCCTGGACAGCACGCCAAACCCGCTTATTATTATTGTATAAGGAAGCGGGCACATTTGAAATAACTATCACTTCCGCATTTGTCCTCGCGTGTTGAGGTAGTATTCATCATAGACATGTACCTATCATCATAGACATCGTTTGTAACATGATAGATTAAGGGAATGAATAAATTCAACCTGTAATGCTCTGCAATTTATTGGGCAGGTACATTGCCCCCGTGTTTGCCAGCTGCACTTCTTGGAATATTGTATGGAATACTGTATGGAATATTGCAGAATCTTGAACGTTCTGCACTTGAAAGTTCTACATGCAGTTTAAGGGGCATTGGCCATATATATCAAAGAACATTTTGGATGTGATGATCGTGTCAAAGGATTCAATTGAGTTGCACAACCTACTGGCTTTTTCAGAGTTATGGGTGCAGTCACTTTCAATTTCTTGCAGTGCACTGTGAGTTGGATCAAGCTTGGATATAAAGGCACTCACTGTTTTTCCTGGACCCCTATCTAGTATCAGACATTAGTGGGAATCCTCTGGGTCCATCATCATTTCCCTGTTCTTGCAAAATGTCTTGCAGCATGTGTTTCCTGGTGCCTGCTGAGAAAAACACAGCCACCTTCTCAATTAAGGTCATAGTGTACATCTGTACATCCAAGGACCACAACGAGATTCAAGGCATGACTACAGCAATAAGTATAAAGGGCTCGTGGTTGAAGCTCTTGGATTCTCTTCTGAACTCCACTCAGTCTTCCACTCATGTTGTTTTGTCCATCATACCCTTGGCCACACATGAAGCCCCCATTTGGAGAACTGTTTAATGATGGCTTTTGTGATGCATTCAAAATTATGCTTAAGAATTGGACAGAATCCAAGAAAACCCTTGTGTATCTCAAGATTATCAGATTTAGATACATAACGGATGCTGATTGACAGCTCATCAGGCGATACAGAGAAGTACTTTGCTTTCGGAATTTGAACAAAACAATCTCTGATTTCATCATCACAACAGGAAACCATCTCATTCTGAATAATTGGTGACAAGTATTTTGCATTGCCAGGTGCAGTCTCCAGGTGTTGGCTCAGTACATCATCAAAATGAGATTTCCATTGAATGAAGTGAATAAAATTGCCATCTTCACTGTCTCCTTTCCAGTTACCACCGAATGCAACATTTCTTTGCCCAAGATTGATAACAACATCGAGTATTGACTACAAAGTCTTATGATTTTCTCAGCTTTTTCAGAATATATCTTGCTGATCACTGACTGTATGTTTTCCACTAGTCCTTTTGTAACAGAGTTGAAGCTGTCATATGTCCTGGTGACTTTTCGTGGTTCGAGATTATTCCCCGTTTTTCACCAACAGCATTCTTCCAGTCCGTGAATCCTTATGTTTGGAATGTCATGTTTGTCCCCTTCTGTTTATTGAACAATATGCAGCATTCTCATATAGGGAGTACCGAAGCCAAGGGTATTTTTTTCCCCATTCTCCATTGAATCTCAGAAGTCTTATCCAAACTGTCTTTGAGGATATTTATACTGGTGGTCCCTAGTCCATCTACATTGAAGAATGCTTTTTTCCCCTCATCTGAGTAGTTACTTTTGCCTTTGTACACAGCTGGATCACATATGGAGGAACATGCACTTGGAGTCGGACCATCTGAATGTGTATGACATCGTCGCACGTGCACTGCCTGCACTGTCTGTAGTTAGGCCACTGTGATGGAATATGTAAAACTACTGCATCTGTGTGATAGGCCAAAATGCTTTGTTTGACTTTTTGGAGATCATCTGCTCTTCCCTGCGAATGAACTCTGAGCTAGATTTTTTAAGATCTGAATTTCTGAGTTTGAATTTTAGAAAACTGAATTTGATGTTCTGAATTTCTTCTTTATCTTGAAATCTTGAAGCTGTATTTTTAAAAACTGAATATTTGCAGTCTCAGAATTCAGAACAAAAAAACCTGTTTGAAAATACAAGTCTATAAATCTCTGCCTTAAAAAATCATTTGTGTTAAATTTTTAAATGTTAAATATTCAAGTTGAAAAAAATTCAAAACTATTCAAAAACCCATATAATATTCAGTTTTGTTAACTAACTGTTGTCAATAATTGAAATGTACATAATTTAAATTCAAATAGTTTTGTCATAAAACAAGCTCCATAACTGTGTTGCACCTGTTATTTCCCTCTTCTCTTGTCTTGACTCTCTCTCTGCCTGATTATCTCTCTCTCCAGTCTCATCTGTTGAACATTAAGACAACAAGTCTTTTTAATTTATAAATTCACAAGTCTTATCAATCTACTTAGCCAGCGAACTCGAACAAGCCTGTTTAAGTCAGTCCTCTATGACTTCCTGTGACAACGTAGTTTTGTGTGTTTTTCGAGATTCTAATGACAAATAAAACTTAGCGCTTGACAGCACTGAACAGTCTGCCACTGACTCACATAGGCTCACCTTCTCTCATACTCCTTCCCTGCCCTTCTGTTGTTGGCTTTTTAAAGCTTAATTTAGTTTGAAGCAAGTTCTTCTTCATGTCTGCATTCTACTAAAGACCACACTATGATGTATTAGCTTACGTGAAAAAACATACAATCAGTATGCCGGCTTTCCCGACTTGCTCAATCTGTAGCGTAACGTGACGTCAAGTGCCGATGCCTGCAAAGACAGATAGAGGTGGAGATTTCACTTGAGATTAGACGAAGAATGTGAATTTATCTGGGAGAAAATACAGACGACATATGGATTCGGACACGGCCCGGGGTCTGTGTTTGACATTGATCATCACTGCTGGATTTCAGCTTTGACTAATTTGAAATTTCGGGAAAAAATACAGAGGACATGACCTTGGTATCCTCAATAGTAGATACGGCACTGGTGCTGATATTGCGTCATTGATAGGCGACAAGGAACAGGGATGTTCATTATTTAAATCCAATTTTTTTTTTTTTTTTGAATTTACAAATCCTACAGAACTTTTGAGATAACATAAGTATACAACTACATGAAATATATAACACTCTGCAAGTGGTTTTTTGATATTCTATAACAAAAATCTTACATATTGTGCCTTTAAATGACTAATAAATAAATACATTTTAGAAATTGTTTCTATGTTCTATCTACGTAGTATTTTTTCAGATAGAAAGAAGCTTCAGATAATATGAACATGAACATGTACTTGCTGATGCGTTTCTATAGCCTTGACAGACTTTTTATTATATTTATTTATTTATTTATTTTTGTTTAAAGGCAGCCTCTGACATTAACTGACATTATTGATTGGATAGAAAAAGCACAAATAAAATGCATGAGTAGATTCAGTCGAGTGATAAAATTGAACCTTTTCAACGTAATGCTGTTGAGCTGAACTTACAGACCAAACAGTTTGCTAAAATAACCATAACTTTAACAGAACCGCTGAAATACAGTGCCAGTTCCATCTGTTATATGCACGTGAAAGCTGTATGTGTTACTATAACAAACACTGCATGCTTTCTTTCAGAATCATCATAGGCTGGTAGAAAGATAATAATAGATTGTATAAAATTGAGCTTGCTGTATGGAATAATTTTAGACTCAAAATGATTAATAGATGCACACACAATTATCCATGCGCTTTACTTATTTAATGCATGCTTTTTTTTTTACAAACACACAAATACCTTTCAATTTGAGCATGGACATTCAGGATTAATGCTTGGGCAGCGATTTGCACAAATAAAGACATTATTGCGAATAAAACGGGTCTGTTCGACATTTATAAATCATTTTGCGCATGCAAATATCAATCTGTGTATTTGTGAATCAGGTGACACTCATTCATTTTGTTTGAGTCGATCTTGTTCGGTTCATTTGCAATCCATTAGCATGTGGACGATTTGAAAAGATTTGCAAATGTGCGTTTCTACGATGAAACAAATGGCGTTCAACTTGTCTCTGCAGAATTATGAATATTATGTACAGGCTTCAAAGTAATTTTGCGAGTATAAATGTTCTATCTAATCCAAAATAAGATTTGACTCCGATCGTGCCTGAGTCGCGTGACGTCACCACTCTATATTTATCATGTAAATAAAGTAACCGGGAAAAAAACAACAATAATACATAATACAAAACGAGCCTGATACTTAACTGATTAACTTAAAATTGTAAATTGTTCATTGTTTTCCCACCCAAATAGAATAGGTTGATAATTGCCATAGCTGCCTGCCTTGCCTTTTCAGCGTGTGTTTCGTCAACGCTATAAACCAAAGCAAGTCTCAAAATCCAGATGAACCAAACATGGTCAACTCGAGCAAGAAATCAATAAATGCATGCGCGGATTCCCTTTCGCACAAGCAAATTATGAAATTTTAATAGAAGATAGAACATTTATACTCACAAAATTACTTTGAACCCTGCACATTAATGTAATTCATAATTCTGCAGACACCAGTAGAACACCATCTGTTTCAGTGTAGAAACGCACATTAGCAAATTTTTCCAAATCGTCCACACGCTAATGGATTGCAGTGAGCCTTGTGTGTAGGTAGTTGTGTGTGTGTGTGTGTGTGTGTTGTAAAAAACTGTAAAAATGCGAAAATGAAGTCTCAAAATCCAAATGATCCGAACAAGATCGACTCAAACAAAACGTCAATTGCATGTTTTGCAAACAACAGTTTGGAAGGAGCGCTGGACAAATTAATCACAGTTGATTAAATTAAATTTCTGTAGTGCAATTGTGTATGAATCTATTAATCATCTTGTGTCTAAAATCATTCCATATTGTTAAAGGTAAATGCTTTATTTTTTTTAATAGCTACAATGGGATCAGTAATGCAGAAAATATATCACAAGTGGACAAAAAGCAGCCTGAGAACTAAGCAGATGTTTTTGATTGAAATGACTTAGACTTTAATGACTTGGCCAGCCTTTGTAACGCTCAGCTGTAAGGAGGAGGAGGCGTCAAGGTAAGTTTAACAGTTTTTATTGAATATAAGAAAGTCTTTGTGAGGAATAGGAACGATGAACTTGGGTTCAGCAACACAGCACACACAGTTC
>JAUCNO010002501.1:0-11764 GCA_032353835.1 Enteromius viviparus
CACATTTACAGAGGACTGATTCCTGAAGCTGACAGAGCAGTCTATGCTGGCTGTGCACAGAGACTAGAAAGAGAGGCTAGAACAGTCTGCTGCTGACCACTCACAACCTTTAAGTACTATATATTACACTTTCTTATTAAAAGAAGCTCTCACGTTTTTCTGTAGGAACTTTCATGTTTGGAACGAGTCCTGGATGAGCCGTCCGGATCTCCCGGCAGGTAACGGTGGGTGGCAGGTGGTGGATGCGACCCCTCAGGAGCTCAGCCAGGGTTCATACCGCTGCGGCCCCACTCCCGTCTCCGCCGTCCGCAACGGACAAGTCGACCTGAAATTCGACACTCCTTTCGTCTTTGCTGAAGTGAGCGATCCATATTTTCATTCTCATTTCAAACTTTACATTATGTGTCAGATTTAAAATATCTCCTGAATGTCTGAACTGGTTTCACTGTGCGTCTCAGGTGAACAGTGACAGAATCTACTGGCAGAAGAAACCTGACGGAACTTTAAGTCAGGTTCATGTGGAGAAGAGCTCCATCGGTCAGTGCATCAGTACTAAAGCTGTAGGATCTGATGCCCGCGTGGACATTACACACCTCTACAAACACCCAGAAGGTTACAAAACTAATACATCTGGTCCAAAACCTAGAGCTGCCTTCCTTGAAAGCATTTTAAGGCATTACAGACATGTTCTCAATGACTCCTTTTGAACTTAAATGTACTGTATTACTCTGAAATACATCAAACAAATATAATTAACAATTAGTGTGCTCATAGTGTTTTATAGATACTGGACACTGGATAAATTAAGTGACCTCTATCTTTCAACCTTGCACTCATCCCATTGAAGTGAATGTTGTGTGTGGTTTTATTTGTCTAGCCAGTGATTCAATGTAAAAAGAGCAAATGGGAAACAAAGATGAACACAAAACAGTTAGGGAGAAGGTTTGATTTTGACATGGACACAACAAAATATTACATCTCACACTCCTCTTTACGGTCTGTTCATGTCCATTAGGTTCAGAGGAGGAGCGAATAGCTGTGGAAAAAGCCAGTCGGTTTGGCTCCAAGCCGACTATTTATCCGTCACCCACCGAGAACGACGTGAACATTGAGATCGTCATGGACGGGGCAGGACCTCGCATCGGTGGAGATGCTAAACTCTCCATCGTCTTGAAGAACACAAGCTCAAAGCAGCGCACGGCCAGTCTCCTGTATGAGGCGATGGTCATGTACTACACTGGAGTGCTGAAAGACACTGTGAAGAAGGACCGGATTCCTATTGACCTTAAACCACAAGAGAGTAAGTGGAGTCTAACTATTAAACTGTCCCATCACAAATGTTTGTTTTTTTGTTATTGTACCCCGAAATGTCCGAACCATCAGGTGGTTTTGTCAAAAATCACTTGATAATGAGACCTGCTTGTATAACCCCCTTGGGTCCGCTACCGACACGACTCGTCCTCGCTCCGAGCAGGCCTCCGGCATGGGAGGCAGGCGCTCTAACCAGGAGGCTAAAGGCCATGACCTCTAGCGTCAGTTGGTAGAGCGCCTCTTTTTTGAGGTCAGGGGAGTGAGGTTTACCTGCACAGCACAAACTTACCGGCCTCCGTTACACTCACCCCCCTAAACCTCACTCCCATCCGGGGTCACGGCACCAATGTAACCCCCTTGGGTCCGCTACTGCCACGCCTCGAACCCAGGTCTCCGGCATGGGAGGCGGGCGTTCTAACCAGGAGGCTAAAGGCAATGACCTCTAGCATCAGTCGCTAGAGCGCCTCTTTTTTGAGGTCAGGGGAGTGAGGTTTAGCTGCACAGCACAAACTTGCTGGCCTCCGTTACACTCACCCCCCTAAACCTCACTCCCATCAGGGTCACGGCACCAATGTAATCCACTTGGGTCCCCTACTGCCACGCCTCGAACCCAGGTCTCCAGAATGGGAGGCGAGCGCTCTAACCAGGAGGCTAAAGGCCATGACCTCTAGCATCAGTCGCTAGAGCGCCTCTTTTTTGAGGTCAGGGGAGTGAGGTTTACCTTCACAGCACACACTTGCTGGCCTCCGTTACACTTGCAGTTAGTATTAAATTGTATCTACATTTTCTACCTTTTAGAACCTTAAAAAGGCATACTTATGCCTTACCCTTATTGTACTCCAATGATCTTTTTAGGTGCAAACAAGATATGAAGTTGCACCTTTCAAGGCACTTCTTCAGTAATAAACTGTTATTCTCCAAAATGTAAAATTTTAGTAAATTTTTTCGAAGAATGTAGTAATACTCATTTTTAATTAGGGCTGCCAAACAATTTATTTGCAAATGTACTTTTACATGTGTGTATATATATTAAAAAATTATAATTAATGTATCTCTACACTTGTATATGTATGTATAAATATATGTATATACACGTTAACGTGCTGCGTATTCACTCCAACCACCTACAGTCCCTGCTGCACCTGGGACTCGAACCCTCGACCTTGCCTATGTGTGTTTTTAAATAAATAAAAATGTATATTTATATTTAAAAACATACATAGGTGGGGCAGTCGTTGCCTAATGGATAGGGAGTTGGACTTGTAACCCAAAGGTTGAGAGTTCAAGTCCCAGGTGCGGCAGAGATTATAGATGGTTGGAGTGAATACATAGCATGTTGACGCTGATAACGGCCCACCACTAATATATATATTTATATAAAAATGTGTGTGTGCAAAAAAAATTTGTTGCACATATTGACAAAATATAACATGACTACATGACTACTTTGTCTCCCTTCAGCCAAGACAATTCCTTGGACTCTGCAGTATAAGGAGTACATGAATCATCTGGTGGACCAGGGCGCTCTGATGCTCACGGTCACCGGACGGGTCAATCAGACCAAACAGATTCTGGCCACACAGTTCAACTTCAGACTGCGCACACCAGACCTCATCCTTACTGTAGGTCGATCAGACACTAGTCTTGAAGTGTGATGTATTATAGTACTGTCAAAATTAGCACATTAATGCAGGCGATTTGCTTGTTGCTGCTATTTTTTAAAGTCTTATGCTGTTAAAAATTGATGTTAAATGGCTATAGTCAACGGTTAAAGATCAGGGGGAAAAAACTATATTCTAGTGACTTCAGGAGTATTGGTATCAGTAATACTCATTTAAAAAACTGAACATTATGTTATTACAATATAAAATTGAATTAAAAAACTTTAATGTTAGATGGGCACTGTTAGTCACAATTAATTGCAGAAAAAATGTGTGATTAATTAGAAAATTAGTTGAATCCACTGATTGTGTTTGTACTGTTTCAGCCTCTGGAGGACGCTGTGGTAGGAAAAGAGCTGACCGTCAAGATCTCGTTCCAGAACCCTTTGTCACAAGTATTGAAGAACGTTTTGTTCCGTATCGAGGGATTGGGAATGCAGAGTGTTAGACAGATCAAACATGGGTAAGACTTTCAGTGTTTAGCAGCATTTTCATTTCAGGTCTGATATGTTTATGATTAGGAACAGATGGATAGTAACTGTAGTACAGCAAATATGGTAAACTGTGTTTAAAGAGCGAAAAGCTTCTAGTAAGATTATAATCTGGTTCTGTTTGTCAGTGATGTGGAGAAGTTTGAGAAGGTTACACTGATGGAGAAGATTGTTCCTACCGTCTCCGGCTCTCAGAAGCTCTTGGCATCAATGGACTGTCGCCTGCTCACTCAAGTGCATGGATTCACTGATATTGTGGTGAAACCAGAGTAAAAAACTACTACTCTTTTTGTTTACTTATAAGAATGTTATCTTTAATACACTAATTTATATGAAACTGTTGCAAGTCAGCAATAAAGATCCTCCTTGTTCCTATTTTGTCTCTCTGTATCAATTTTGTCTCTCTGTATGATCAGATGATCAGATGGTTATAACCTGAAGTCATTGTATAATGTTTATTTGCATAATAATGGGCAAGCAAAAAAAGTCATTTAATTCACAAGCCAAATTGTTTTTATTCAGATGTAGTTATATAAAGAAGAATCAAGTATCACACCATTATCATGCTATTGTTTTTTTTCCACAATAGCTTGTAATGCATATTTCCATTCATAAAATGTAATTTTAAGTGTTGTAAATGTTTTATACACAGCAAAAATCAGTAAAGCAATATCTGAATGTGACAAGTTTGTAATTAGGAATTAGGAAGCAAGACATTTCTGGTAGCAGAAGAGTAAATAAAAATAAAATCAGAAAGAACTAAATCCTTTATTATGCTTTATTTATGATTTCCATGCAAAATATAAATACCTGTGGACTTGTAAAATATAAAGCCCCCCTGAACAGTTTTTAATTTAGGAAATTCTTCCTCAAGCAGAATTGACAATCTTAAACAAGCATAAAACACATTCATCATTCATTTTTGAAGTCATAGGGAACAAAAAACTTGCATCATATAATTACTTGCATTTGTTTGCAAGTACTTCACTGTGTTTTAAACTGTCTGGAACAGTTAATAGCCTTTTCCCAAGCCCAGCATGTACAAGTTTTCATGCTTCATCTTCTTTTGGAGTAACCAGGGTTGGTTTGGAGAGTACATACATTTGAAAATCTGAGTTTTTCACATTGCCATGTTTGGCTACAGACAAGCGTTTTTTTTTTTGCCCAAAGGCCGGTCATTTTCAGTTCCAAACATCCTCTGGAATTGCCTGCAGTGACAAGTTGGAATAGTTTGAAGACAATTTTCTGAAAGATATTTCAGCAGAAGGTTTATATGTAGTCATTCAAATCTTCCAACATGACAATGACCCAAAGCACACAGCCAGGAAAAAATATTCAGCAGCTTATGTGTATCACTCACAGGCCACTATTTTAGGCACACCTGTCCAACTGCTCGGTGACGCAAATTACTGATCAGCCAATCACATGGTGGCAACTCAATGCATTCAGGCATGTTGACAAGACGTTGGTCAAGACGAACCGCTGCAGTTCAAACCGAGCTTCAGAATGGGGAAGAAAGGTGATTTAATTGACTTTGAACGTGGCAAGGTTGTCGGTGGAAACGATTTCAGAAACTGGGATTGTCACGCACAACCATCTCTAGGGTTTACAGAGAATGGTCCGAAAAAGGGAAAACATGCAGTGAGCAGCGGTTCTGTGGGAGAAAATGCCTTGTTGATGCCAACGGAGAATGGCCAGAGTGCAAAAAGAGGTCCAAAACAGGTGTTAAAGTGGCCGGTGAGTGTAAATGTAAAGTCTAATCTAATGTGATGACTCTTCACAACCAACAGATGGCAGCACCTTCAAACAGGTAAGATGGGCACACATTGCCTTGTATATTCTTATTTTTTATTTTTTATTTTTTGTTTGTGTGTTTAAGGTCTAGAGTGCATTAGTTTTTTGTGTATTTTGTATCAGCTTTGGGCTGGAAACTTTCTGGGACCTGGCATACCTGGCTTCATTTGCGCTGTTATTCTTGTACTCCAAAAGAATAACAATTTAAGTTTAAGAGCTGTTGCATTAGACTTAAAGTGATAGTTTAACCAAAGCTGTTAACTCTGTAATCAGTAATTTTCCTCTTCGTAATGTTATAAACCTCTATGACTTTTATTTTTTTCTACAGAATACAATAGATCATTTAAAGAATGCTGTGAACCAAACATCACTGGACCCCATGATGGCTTTCTTTGCATGTACAAAAAGTAAGCGCTAAGACATTTTTGAAGGTGAGTGGTACATGATTGCAGGATTACATTTTTAAGTCATCTCCTTAAACTCTGTGCTTGTGTGATAATTCCCCTCCACCACAAGGTGACAGCACCTCCAAACATTAGGTTTGTGCTTTGTTAATGATTTGTATATTACTATTGTTTGCATGCACAGAAAACTCAGATAATCTAATTTGTAAAGTGTGCAAAATACAGCCCGAGGACACTGTCAGAGCTCACCTTGACCTACCATTTCTAGTGCAACAAATTACATTTTCTCACAAAACGTAATTAAATTAGCTCAATATCCAGGATGAACTAATTAATACCGCATGTTGAACCATATACAAGATGCAAGATTAAACATTTCCAGCTCATCACAGTGGGTTGTTTTGCAAATTACATTCTAAAACTTCCAAGTTCTGACAATTACTAGGTTCAATAACACTTAGTTGTTTTTACAAGCTTCTGCACTGATGCAGTGAGCAGTGTTGAGGATAAAGTTTATCTGGACAGTGCTCAAGTTCTGTTCAGAAAGAACTTAAGTCTATGAAACTGTTTTTGGAGTGTGTCAGTATTTTGATATAATACTAACCAAAATTAACTGATTTTTAGGCTTTACATCTCTAACAGAAGGGCCTACATAACGTTATGAACGTGTTATTTATAAATATTCTATAAACGTTCAAAAGATTTAGTTTTCATATTCTAAAGTTTTTCTTGGCAGATGTTATGAGGACATTCTATTTTATAATTTTGATACATATGAGAATGTTACTGTTGACTATCCTGTAAATATTCTGAAACAAGTAGTGACATTTAAAAATAATTTACTCTGACTCAAGTTATTCTAAAACTCTACTAGTTTCTTTCCTGATCATTTGCTTGCAAAAGAAGACCTTTTGAATAATGTTGGTAACCAAACACTTAATGGCACCCGTCAGAAGTCAGTGGCTGTTTGTTATCTGTTTGGTTAATAACATTCTTCAATCTATCTCCTTTGAGAGTAAATTATGACAGAATCTTCATTTCCACGTGAACTGTCTTTTAATGTTAAGAATATTGATAATGGATAATTCATAATTATACTTTGTTCATAGTTTTGAGAGAACTTTGCCAGAACGTCCTGAGAATGTTCCCTGTTAAGTGGAAGAGTGTTATGTCTGCTTCAGATCATGCGTCTGTCTCTGAGTTAAGTGAAGTAGACTCCCGCTGCATTCAATGAAGGATTTCCTCGAGCGAGCGTCAGTCACATGATCTCTCTGCCTCACTCTATAGGAGGTGTGAGATTCCCTATAGCAGCGTGAGGCCGGACCCCTGGACTCTTCCGCTCACTGTAACCGTCTCCTGATGGATTCTCCACAGTCTGGAGGTGATTATGTTGGGAATGATTCAATTTAACCCAGTGAAGTCTGTCCATTAACAAGCCATGATTACAACAGTTATCTGGAATACCTGGGATTCACAGTATAATACCGCTTTCGCATTTCATTTCATTGTATTGTATTCTATTGCTGTATCCTGATCACACAGTTGGGTTGGTTGGTTAGTTGTTGTTTTTTTATTAAAAAAAGTTTTCTCACGTTTTGTTTTTATTTTATTATTATTATTATTATTATTATTAATAATTATTTATTTATTTAAAAATATATATATATTCAGCATCATGGTTCAGTAAACGTGGAAACACAGTGGTATTGTTATGATTACCATAGTATAGTTTCATAAAAAGTTTTTATATTACTGCTTTATGTAAAGAATACAGCCGTAATACCAAAGTGCAAGTCAAAAATATATATTACTATCATAAAGGAAAAATAAAAAATAAAAAAATAAATTCTGTCTCTCATTGTCTTGCTCTTGTTTGTCCAGATGGCAGTGCAGACTGAAGTTACATGTTCTGTCATGGTGCACTTGCCTGAGGCCACACAGCAGCCTGATATTCATGCTGAGGTTTGATTCATGCTCTGAATTGATAAACGTCCTCTCCATGCACAGACAAACACGTAAGTACATGCACACACATAAGCAGGAACTCATATGCTTAAAGCTTAGAAATCTGTCTCTGGAATATGAATGCGATGATGTGAAAGCATGCTGGGCAGGTAAAATGCTACTTCTGATAAAAAATGTTATATATATCGCTAGGCCTCTACATGTACGCATGGTTGACCATTGTTGCCCCGGGCCAGCTCCAGCAGGGCATGTAGGGTGCAAACCCTTTGTGCCCCGCTGAGGAAATGCTGCCCTCTGACCTGACCATCAAGCTGACCTGTGAAATCACCCATCACCTAAAACCCCCAAACAACAGCTGTACTTTAGCAGCTCAGATTCATGCTTAAATATATGATGCATGAAAGAAAAAAAAATGACTGAGAAAGCTAAAAGCATCATGCTTATACTCTGCTATATATATATATATATATATATATATATATATAAGCATTACTGGAACACTTAGGGGTGAAAACGTCACAGAAAAACAAGATCATGAAAATGCAAACATGAACGTGTCAAACATTTACATATTTCTGTGTGCATTCATTTGCATGATGAAGCCTCGTCGCAAGATGTGTTTAATGACTGCTGCTCAGAAACACAACAAACTTTATACACTTCCTGTCTACAGTATGCAATATATTTAAAATGTAGTTTGTGCACTACACACTGCAGGAGAAAGACATGCATGCAGGTTTAGAATGACATAAGGTGGAGTAAAAGATGGTAGATTTTGGATTGTCCCTGAAATTTACTTGATAAAGCATTAAACTCAATTTATATATATAAAAATAAGCCGCCGCTAAGTCTTCCCGGAAGACCATGAAGCGGCCCTGAGATGGACTGCCCAGAGATTAAGAAAATTGGCCATGTTCAGGTTGTGAGCCATGCCCTGCTTCCTTACATTCAGGTTCATGGTACCAGGAGAGCTTCTGTGTGCTGTTCACAGCAGCCCGTCTCGCCTCCTGGACACCTCTCTTCTGGGGCCGAGCCGCCTCTCTCCTACTGGCTGCCCCACCTTGGATACTTCATTGATCCCGCTTGTTCAGAGACTGAGGGCCTGGCTAGTGCTCTCTAGTCCGACTCGCTGATTGATCAGGACAATCCGACTCGGCTATGTGATTCTGCCAGGTGCCCACCCAGGTTTACAGGCGTCCATTTCACCTTGTATGATCCTGTCCCTCCAGCCCGAAATGAATTTTGCAGCCTAAAAACAATGGTGGGTTAAGGCCAATCCTGGATCTGCGTGTCCTGAATCAGTCCCTTCATCGGCTTCCGTTCAGGATGTTGATGCTTTCACATCTCGCCTCGTATCAGTGCAAGGTTCTCCCCTTTGGGCCCTGTCTTCCCTTACCTTTACTAAGGTGGCGGAGGGTGCCCTGATTTTGGGCATATTGCAGCCGCAGTTGCACCCCTCTGCCTGTTACATATGAGACCACTTCAGCATTGGTTCAGCATTCTACGGGCCAGATTCCCTTAGGACAGGTGTGTCGAGGCACGTGGTAGTCTCCACGGATGATTCACTGAGGGAACAGTACCCCGAATGCAGTGGCATATCAATTGCCTTGAGTTGTTGGCCATACTGCTTGCCCTGCACTGGTTTCAACCGATGTTGCAGGGCAGGCATGTGCTGGTCTGGACAGACAACATAGCGATGGTGGCATACATCAACCATCAGGGTGGTGTGCATTGCCTTCACCTGTTGCAACTCGCCTGCCATCTCCTCCTCTGGAGTCATTCGCGATTGAAAACCTTCCAGGGGACCTGAATCATGCAGCCGATGCGCTTTTATGATGATCTCATTTTACCCAGAGAATGGAGACTCCATCCTGGGAGGATCCAGCAGATTTGATTTCAGTCAATTCGGGGAGGCCAAGGTGGATCTGTTCTCCTCCCAAGAATCCTCCCTCTGCCAGTTGTTTTATTCCTTGACTGAGGTCCCCCTCGGCACGTATGCTCTGGCACACAGCTGGCCCCGGGATCTTCGCAAGTACGCCTACCCCCCCAGTGAGCAGACTCTGTACAAGATCAGGGAGGACCAGGAGCAGGTCCTGTTGTTGCGCCACTCTGGCCCACCCAATCCTGGTTTCCTGGTTTCTCCTCTAGGGCGTTGGAGCACGGTGCTTCTATAGCAGACATCTGCAGAGCTGCAGGTTGGGCGACACCAATTACCTTTGCCAGATTCTATAATCTTCGCGTGGATCCTCTGTCCTCCCATATTTTGGGTTACATCAGGTAAATCCAGGAGGCCGTAACATCATAGTGACTAACTGAGAGTAAACACCTTGGTTACTTATGTTTAGAGAGGGGAGAGGACGCAGGCGCTGTTTGTTCGCCGCTTCTCCACCTCTGATTTAGTATTTGATTTTAAACTGATTCAGAATTTTCTTTTCAACCATCACTTAGTCTAGCAAGCTACGACTGTGTTCAGTGTTTGACTTGTTGGTTAAACTTTGTCACCTTGTCGGCGGACCAGGCTGGGAAGGCGGAATAGTCAGCTGAATAGTCACTGCTGGAGCTGGGTAAATTCAAATGACATCTGGGACTATTTTTTTACTCCATCTCTCAGTTGTTGAGCTTCAACTGGTGGCTTCTTCCACCTTGTATTCCAGCCATAAAACAACTCGAACTTGTCGACCCCGCTATGTCCATAGAAGTTCCTGCAAAAAGTTTGTTTTCCACCAGCATGATTCCACTTCAATTCCTGCCATCTGGTTTTTGTCTGCATGTCTCCCGTCTGTAGGGGGTGTCATCAGAGTACTGGCGCACCTGGATTAAGTAGAAGTTACCCGCCCCTTTTTCCTCTAAGAGCGCTGGGCGAAATGAGTGGATCACAGTGTACTGCAGAGTTTAAAGAGACTTGCATCAAAAGATCTGCATTCAGCTACAATGGACTTATTTAATACTCAATCTTTCACTAACAAATCCTTTCTTATCTGTGATCATATTTTGGGAAAAAAGCTGGATTTTATGTGCCTGGTTGAAACTTGGCACAAACCAGGGAACTATTCAGTGCTTAATAAAGCTTGCCCACAGGGGTATTGCTCCCTGGAGAAAGCCCATTGCTCTGGACATTATTATTATTATTATTATTATTATACGTATGTAACTATCGTTCCCTGAAGGAGGGAACGGAGACGTTACGTCCCTCTTACCACAAGGTCAGATCGTTGGGAGTCAAATTTCGATCAGCTCTGAAGCAGAAACCCGTATGTACAGGGGAGTGGCTAGGCATGCCAAAACTGGCCAATTCTCATTGGCTTTCAGTCTCTCCACAGATCAGAGTCGATTGGTCTCCAAGACTGGATCCCATTATTATCATACATGACATACTAGAATTTCCCTCACTTCATTTGTAATGAGTAATGGACTACATTAAGTGAGTAAGTTGGCCAGCACTTTTTATAAGTAACTTTTCAGAAAATCAGCTTGACAGAGAGAGCAAAACGAAAGAGAAATTGGTCAAAATACCAACTTATTCTTAACATACTGTAAGTGCGGCACTTCTGTTGTCACTATGAATTCTTGCTTGCTATGTTGCCAGATTGTATTTCTTATATTATTATGTGTTGGTGTAATTATAAACACTGGTTCATAGCACTACCATATAAATGAAACTTAAATTGATTCATAAAGCTAAGGATGGTAGTAAAGAGCAGTGAATAATTCTCTCCATTTCTTTTGTTGTTGGATTTACAAATATAACAGACAGTAGCAGGTTTACAGGATGCTATCACGGAATGCACAGATCTAACTTACACTATACACACTGTGTATGGGGAGGATCGGCTCTGCACTCACCCAGTGTAAAAACATGGCAGAATAAGTCCGCCTTCTGAATAAAAGAACCAATCGCCAATCGGTTAAGTCATTGCACCACCGCACATGTGCATTAGCTTGTCCTGCTTTAAATGTACACCTTTTAAACCTATATATGAATGAGAAACAGCATTTATGAGACAATTCATGCCAAATTTAGTTTCTGATTTGACTATAGCCGGGTTTAAGTCATGAATTTAACTTCAGTGCAAAATTATTATTATATTATTATGTGTATAAAAAAAACACATGCATGTATATATTTAAGAAAAAATAT
>JAUCNO010002502.1:0-11756 GCA_032353835.1 Enteromius viviparus
CAGACATACAACAGGAGACATCGCACTCAAACCCTGCCACCTCTTCAGCCGGGACAGCAGGTGTGGGTCAGACCAACTAACACCAGAGCGACCGTTGTGGGGCCTGCTCACACATCGCGCTCTTACGAAGTGGAAACAGCAGAAGGAGGACAACTGAGACGCAACCGCTCTCACCTCAGGGAAATACCAGTACCACCAGTACCAGGAGAGACTGTTATAACTAGGTCGGGCCGACCATCCAGGCCTCCCGAAAGACTGGACCTGTGAACATTAAAAAGGAAGAAAAGAGGGGAATATACTATACCAGAACTGTAGAATAAAAAAATGTTATGTTCATGTTTTGGTTGAATTGCAATGTTCAGATTTAGTAGACATAAAGTATTCAGAATAGTCAACACAGTTATACAGGATGGCTATAGTAAAATATGTCTTTATCAGGTATGAGGTTAATACCCAGCTTTAAGATTTCATTTAGGGGTTTGAAATGAATAAAAATGGATCTTTAAGGTTATATGGTAAGTGAAAATAAGAAAATGTCCATACTGTTTAAAGAATGGTGTTATGGTAATGTTTTGCCTAAAACAGTTAAATTGTATACTAAAAGGGGGAGATGTAATGGCATGTGATAACCAGCAGAGGGTGGTGTAACTATATATAATGTGGAATGATGATACATGGGGAGTTGAAGTAAAAGTTACTGAGAGATATACATCTTGACAGTTGTGTCCTGAGTCATTACTGGTAGTAAGTGTAAGGAACAATACATGGTGTCAGAATTCGACAACCCGCAACAGGAAGAGTCGATGCGGCAGAACTGTGACAACTTTTTGTGCAGTTTGCGGTGGAAATAGGAGAATACGTGTCGTGCAACGGCGAAAAGAGGAGCGAAGTCAGCTAAAGCTAAGAAGCTAGCGACCAGCTAACAACGCCAGGTAGCATGGACCACATCTTCACTATCACGCCGCCCGGAGCTTTTGACTACGAGCCAAGTTCGTGGCCAGCCTGGATCAAACGCTTCGAACGCTTCAGAGTCGCATCGGGACTGAAAGACAAAGACAGCGCTTTCCAGGTGAATTCTCTGATTTATACAATGGGCGACAAAGCCGAGGATATTTTGAATTCGTTTGGTTTAGAGGCAGCTAAAGAGGACGATTACGAGGAAGTAAAAAAGGCTTTTGGCGAACACTTTGTTGGCAACACCAACGTAATTTATGAACGAGCCAAATTCAATAAGAGATGCCAAGAAGTAGGTGAATCTGCAGAGAGCTTTATCACAGCAGTGCATAAACTTGCCGAGCATTGTAAATTCGGTGTGCTACGCGAGGAACTGATCCGAGATAGGATCGTTGTGGGCATACGCGATGCAAAATTGTCAGAAAGAATGCAACTAAATGATAAATTGGACTTAAAGACGGCAGTAACACAAGTTAAGCAGCACGAAGAGGTGAAAAAGCAACAGGCAGTTCTACGGTCAACCGAGGCAACGGGGCAAGTGGATGCGATATCCAGGCGAAAGCTGAGCGGGAAAAAGATTGCACAGGGATTCACCCCGCCACACCCGCAGCATACAGCCAAGCCGAAACAGTGTGGGAAATGTGGCAAATTTCCAAAACACTCCTGGAAGGAGTGTCCAGCAAAGGACGTCGAGTGCAGAAAATGTTTTAAGAAAGGACATTATGCTGCTGTATGCAGAGGTGCACCGAAATTGGACAGCATAGATGAGGACAATTCAGTTGCATACCTGGGGGCTGTGAACCATTCACAGTCATCCACATGGACTGAGACACTTACTGTAAATGGCGGGCCTGTATCTTTTAAAGTGGACACTGGTGCTTCTGTGACCGCTATTCCGGAAACAGAATATGATGAACACAAACATGGCGCCTACACAGCAGCACGCAGGCCTCTACTGGGGCCTTCAGGCCAGCCTTTGACTGTCATGGGGCAAATGACTGCAGTCATCCAGAGGGGCGACAGAAAGATCGAGGAGGAGGTCTACATTGTGAAAGACCTCACCACATCCCTACTGGGCCTCCCTGCTATCCGGAGACTGCACATGATCCCTCAGTTGAACAGCGTAAATGACACGGAGACATCCTTCCGCTCATCATATCCAGAGGTCTTCCGAGGGCTAGGCCAGCTCCAAGGTGAATACAAAATCAAGCTGAAAGGAGACGCCCTGCCCTACGCTCTCTCAGCACCACGGAGAGTGGCCATTCCTCTCCGCGCCAAGGTGAAAGAGGAGCTAAACAGGATGGAAAAGTTGGGGGTTATAGCCCGCGTGGAAGAACCCACAGAGTGGTGCGCGGGCATGGTGCCGATCGTGAAGCCCACAGGGAAAATACGCATATGCGTCGACCTGACTCACCTGAATGAAAATGTCATCAGAGAGAGACACATCCTGCCTGCGGTGGACGAAACGCTGGCCAAACTGGAAGGGGCCAGATTCTTCACAAAGTTGGACGCGACATCAGGCTTCTGGCAGGTGCCACTACATAAGGAGTCGATGCTGCTGACAACATTTATCACGCCAGAGGGCCGCTACTACTTCAAAAGGCTTCCCTTTGGTATATCGTCCGCCCCTGAACATTTTCAAAAGAGGATCTCCCAGCTCATCGACGGCATAGACGGAGTCCTCTGTCACGCAGACGATGTTCTCATCATAGGACGGGACAGGGCACAGCACGACAGCAGGCTACACACAGTGCTGCAGAGATTCAGAGGGGCGGGGCTCACCCTCAATGAAAAATGCCAGTTCGGTCTGACTGAGATCCGGTTCCTGGGTCATGTGATCAACGCCCAGGGCATCAGAGCAGACCCGGACAAAATCAAGGCGATCCTCGAAATGCCTGAGCCGAGGGACGTGGCGGATGTTCGCCGCTTTATGGGCATGGTGAATTTCGTTGGCAAATTTTCACCACGCCTGCCTGACCTCACAAAGCCCATCCGTGACCTGCTGAAGACGGAGAACAGCTGGACATGGGGGACACCCCAGCAGAAAGCGTTCAGAGAGACAAAACAAGAACTGGGGTCAGAGACTGTATTAGCCCAGTACAGTCCAAACCATGAAACCATTGTGTCTGCAGATGCCTCCTCATATGGGCTAGGGGGGGTCTTGACACAAAAACAGCCAGACGGTGAGTGGAGACCTGTCGTTTTCATTTCACGAAGCCTCACGAAAGCTGAATCAAGATATGCCCAAATAGAAAAAGAGGCATTAGCGTTGACCTGGGCATGCGAGCGCCTGCGAGGGTACATAAGTGGTCTGGACTTTACCATTAGAACTGACCACAAACCACTCCTCTCACTCCTGAAGTCCAGAGCACTGGATGACCTGCCGCCAAGGATCATCAGGTTCAGACTCAGGCTGCTCAGGTTCAATTTCAACATTATCCATGTCCCAGGTAAAAACCTAATAACTGCTGACGCGCTGTCGAGGGCACCTCTTCCATCCACAGGCACCGAGGCTGAGCACAACCAGGACAAAGAATGCCAAGCTTACCTGAACAGCGTGGTGGAAAGCCTCCCAGCCACACCTACAAAGCTGGAACAGATAAAAAGTGCCCAACGCTCGGATGACGCCTGCAAACGCCTCAGCCGTTACATCGCAAACGGCTGGCCTGAACACAGATGCGACGTGCACGAACTGCTGCAACCTTTCTGGCAGGACAGGTCATGCCTGCATGTAGGGGGAGGACTGCTCATGAAAGGTGAGAGACTGATCATTCCAGAACACATGAGAGCTGAAATACTCCAGAGACTGCACCAAGGACATCAAGGCATCAACAAATGTCTAGCTAGGGCCAGAGAGTCAGTCTGGTGGCCTGGCATCACGTCCGCTGTGAAGCAGAGGGTGGAAAAATGCGAAATATGTGTGCGTGAAGCTCAGACAGCTGTTGAGCCCCTCCTGACTACAGAGCTCCCGAGCAGACCCTGGCAGAGGGTCGCAGCAGATCTTTTTCAATGGCAGAATGGGAACTATTTAGTTATGATTGACTACTTCTCTCGCTATATCGAAGTTTGCACACTGCCCAACACCACAGCAAAACAGACTATAGCCAGATTCAAAGCAGTGTTTGCCAGACACGGCTGCCCGGAAGTCCTGGTCACAGATAACGGCCCACAATTTTCGTGCATGGAATTCTCCCAGTTTGCACGGGACTATGATTTCACCCATGTGACAAGCAGTCCCCGCTTTCCTCGTAGCAACGGGGAAGCAGAACGGGCCGTGAGAACAGTCAAGTCTCTCTTGCAGAAAGAGGGAGATTTTCATAAGGCGCTACTGGCCTACAGGGCCACTCCACTGGCCCATGGATTCTCCCCATCTCAGCTGCTGATGGGCAGGAGGATCAAAACGCCGGTTCCAGTGTCTCCAGCACAGCTACAACCAGAGTGGCCAGATCTACAAACCTTCAGGATGAAGGACGCTGCGTTGAAGCGGCAACAACAACAGACATACAACAGGAGACATCGCACTCAAACCCTGCCACCTCTTCAGCCGGGACAGCAGGTGTGGGTCAGACCAACAAACACCAGAGCGACCGTTGTGGGGCCGGCTCACACACCGCGCTCTTACGAAGTGGAGACAGCAGAAGGAGGACAACTGCGACGCAACCGCTCTCACCTCAGGGAAGTACCAGTATCCCCAGTACCAGGGGAGACTGTTACAACTAGGTCGGGCCGACCATCCAGGCCTCCCGAAAGACTGGACCTGTGAACATTAAAAAGAAAAAAAAAAGGAAGAAAAAGGGGAATATACCATACCAGAGCTGTAGAATAAAAATGTTATGTTTTTGTTTTGGTTGAATTGCAATGTTCAGATTTAGTAGACATAAAGTATTCAGAATAGTCAACGCAGTTATACAAGATGGCTATAGTAAAATATGTCTTTATCAGGTATGAGGTTAATGCCCAGCTTTAAGATTTCATTTAGGGGTTTGAAATGAATAAAAATGGATCCTTAAGGTTATATGGTAAGTGAAAATAAGAAAATAGCCATACTGTTTAAAGAATGTTGTTATGGTAATGTTTTGCTCAAAACAGTTAAACTGCATACTAAAAGGGGGAGATGTAATGGCATGTTATAACCAGCAGAGGGTGGTGTAGCTATATATAATGTGGAATGTTGACACAGGGAGTTGGAGTAAAAAGTTACTGAGTTATACATCTTGACAGTTGTGTCCTGAGTCATTACTGGTAGTAAATGTAAGGAACAATACAGTTTGAAGTACTGAAAATATTGAAATATTTATGATTTAAACCACAAAGGCTATCCAATGGATATCACACAAGCAATGGGAGTATAAAAGGTTGGAGACCCCTGGCCTAGAAGATACAGCTTAATTTGAAAAGCAATAGAGAGTCTTAAGTATCAGTCCATCATAGATCAAACATTTTGTCACAGTCTTTTCTTACCTTGAATTGCTCTGTAAAGCTGTGTGGTCTCCATAGCAATCTTATCTTTTTTCCCTTTTCCCTTCATGTTGAAAAGGGCCATGAGACGATTACTGAAGAGCCTAAACAAATGTCAATTACAAATTTAGGTCAAAATTTCAATTGAGCACTGACTATAAATAGTTTAACCAAAAAACAAAAAAATATAACAATAGACCCTCCTAAACCCCTTCTTCCAGAAGAAAAACAGAAAAGTAAGCTTTGTAATTGTATAGTGAATGGAGATTTTAATATTGTTGTCAAATGCATTTTGTAAAAAGATGAAGACCTGTCTGAAAAATAAATACACTCACTAGTTGATTTATAAAGGCTAGAAGTCATGATGGTGCAGTGTTGTATCACTTCTGTAACATTTTTAAAATTAAGTTTCAATAATGTAATAATTTTTAATTGAAGATTAGACACGTTCTGTAAACTCTTGTGTAAATGCTTTTGGACCATATGTAAACGCCTGTTATGCGAAATGCTTATTCAGGGAAGTGCTGAAAAAAAGAAAAGAAAAGGCTATTCATATATTATGTATAGCAGATTCTGCCAGGTTCTTAAACATAAGAATTAAACATAAATATTCATAGCGTGTGTTGCAAATAAAGTAACAATAATCTAGAAGTAATAACAAATAATATTAGTAATAATAATAGTAATAAATCTAGATTTACTTAATTAAGAAACAAAACAAAGTAGCCACTTTGGCATTAAAATTAAGAAACAAAACAAGAAGTTAATTTAGAAACATGTGTGGAACATTTTATATATGATAAATTGAAATTTAAGTTTTTAAAGTAAGGACCAAGTGACCAGCGGCAATGATTTGATTATCAATTTAGCCTTCTCAAATTAACACGACTTGCCTAAAATAAAATCAATATACATAAAACACTTGATTTAACAATATCCATTTAAACATTTAATTTAGATAAATGTACGCAGTTAAACGAATATCCAATTGTTTTTTCAGAGAGTGGAAAAAAGAACAGTAAAAAGTACATTCATTCTGCATAAGCACAATAAACAATCTTTTTAGTTCTAGTACTTATTCTTTGATTAGCTTGTTCCAGTGTGTTTGATCAGAGCTAGAGCAAAACTCTGCTCTCCAGGAATGACGTTGGCCATCAGTGGTTTATGCAGTTATTGTACACACAATCCTAATAATTTTTTCTTGCAATCTGATAGATAGCATCATAACTGTGCACAAAAAAAATCACAAGTGCTGTTTTACCTCCTCAAATTTTCAGTTCTGTTGGAAACTGCAGTGATATGTACTTTGCGACTCACAAAAAAGTTCCCACAGATAAGTTTTAATGAGACCAGGTTGTGTAATAAGTGGTATACCCATACCTTATCCCTTAAATGTCCATCTAGTTTGAACCTGCCACTTGTTACAGTTCCCTTTGAGAAAGGTTTGCATTCAAATATTTAAACTCAAAGCAATACTTTTAATATTTAATTATTTACTTATATGGCAAGTAGCTATGTAATAAAAGGGATAATCTTCATCCAATCAGCTGTCATCGCAAAATAAAGCCATTCAGTTTTACAACAGCACTCCACACTGGATGTATATTATCCCTTACTTAATGCATGCCTTCTAGCTAAGCGCAATTGAATTTTCAGACAGAGCATAGTAAAAATAGTAACCAAAAATACCAGGAATGAGCAGGCTGTATACTTTGTAATTCTAGTCATTACTTTCAGTCTCTTGTAAATCTTACCAGGGTATCAAAAGCTTTGCTGTCATTGAGGCGATGCTCTTCTCTCTGGAAATCCTCCATGGACTCCAACCTCCTAATATGAGTTACTGAAAAGGCAGGCTCACTTCTGCCAAGGCGTCTGACCTCCATGTGAATGTCAATTAATTTTGTCAAGACTTTTTTTTGAAATTCTGAAATAAACAGAAACATATTTATTAGGGGGGGGGGTTACTAATGTAACCTGGGTTCTCTATAATAAAACAAAAGTGCTTTGTTAATTATTTACTAATAATTTACAAAACATTTATAAAAATTACTAAGTGAGATGCTTACAATTTGTGTATTTTTTTGTTAATTCATTTACAAATAATTTCTAAGTAATTAGTTTCTTAAAAGTCTTTTACATGTTTTTATAATTTACAAAACATCACTGTATGTTCTCAAATAATTAAGTAATATGCTAACAATTTACAAATCTGTCATAAGTTATCTTAAAAAAAAATAGCTTATCTTGAAATAATCAAACAGATCCTTAGTTAATGGTTAGTAAGTTATTAGTAAATATATTATTAATCAATTACAAATAATTGAAATGTCAATCATTGAAATGTTTACAAGAATAAATAATTTACAAATCTTTCTGCACCCCCTAATCTAAAGTGTACATAATTCATCAGTTGTAAATGGGTAACTTTTAATTCTTAGACTTTTCCCACCAGTTTGTATACCCACACAACCTGTTGCTGGCAGGTTTGTAAAAAAATGTACAACTTATGAGTAGTTTACACTTAAGAATAGGGGATGCAGAAAGATTTGTAAATGATTTATTCATGTGTTCACACAACGGGTTTTGAATATGTGTTGTGTGTACTGCAATGTAAGGGCTGAGTGGAGAGGGTAAAGATTCTAAACACATGGAGTATTTAGTAATTCATGATTAAAAATAACTTTATCTTGCAAAATGTGATTTGTTTAGTTCAGTTTGATATTGATTAAAATACTTTATTACACTTACTTGCTATGGGCATTGGGAAAATATCTGTTGACCGCTGAGACCCTGCATCTCCAGTACCTTTTTATTAAAAAATAAGTATAACTCCAACTGCTCTGAACCCTCAAATATACAGATCATTACAATATTTGCAAAAATTCTGTGCTATTTTTTTAAAAAAAGAGTGGTACACTAATACAACTTGATATATTATGAATAGCAAAGCATTTTGTATATATGACCTTTGGACAACTCACTATGCCTTGACCCAATGCTGTGCCTGGAACTGACACTGTCATTCCTGTATCTGATGTTATTGCTGGAGCCAGTGCTATGCCTGGACCTGGCGTTGTCATCTCTGTGCCTGACACAGTTGTTCCTGGAGCCTGCGCTGTGCCTATACCTGTCGCTATCGTCCCTGGGCCTTAAACTGTCATTCCGGTCAGCGCTGTGCCTGGACCGGATGCTGTCATCCGTGGGCCTGACACTATTTTTCCTGAAGCCAGTGCTGTGCCTGGACCTGACACTGTAGTCCCTGGAGCAGTAATTGGATCTGTTACTTAATTAATATTAATTTTTGTTATTTAAACATGCTGTCTGTTTGTTTCTATATTTGTTTGCATTATGCATATCAGCGGATCTCTACTCCGGCCTGCGAGATCCAACCTTGATCAAACTCACCTGCCTGTACTTTTCGAGTGATCTTAAAGATCACCAATTAACTTAATTAACTTGTTTAGGTGTGTTTTATCATGGTTGAAGCTAAATCCTGAAGGAAAATGGATCATGAGGCCAGAGTTGAGAACCCCTGTTTTATAAATATTTTGTTCCCATTTTGTATCCTACCATCTATATTTTGTCTTACTTCCTTATACTGTAATACCTAAATTTCACCTCTGGCAAGTTGAGGAGCAAACAAGACGGCAGATTCATGTGCAAGCTTTTATTCTTCGACTTAGATTAATAGTTGTCTATCTTATCTCATCTTAAGCTAGCACCGTACTTGGATCTAACTGTGTGCCCTGAGCTCTTGCTGTGCTTGGAACCATTACTGTGCCCTGATGTGACACTGTGCCTGGAGCTGTCGCTGTGCTCTGATGCGACACTTTGCCTGAAGCGCTCACCGGATTTAGGACTTCTAGCTTGTTTATGTTGAGAGTCTGAAAAACACAAAGAATGTTCTTAAACTTAGCATGATTGTTTCTTTAAAAGTGGCTTATTTAATATGTTGAATAAATACTCACTGGATGTGGACACTTTTCTCCCCTGAGACCCACCAGCAAACTCAACTGGACTGAACAAGGCTGACATTTACAAAACATAGAATTAAACATAAAACTGCATTCATGTTATGTATATATTCAAAATTATTTTGTATTAAATAAAATACTGTATGTGATCAATACTCACAAGCTGAATATTCAGCTGCCTCATTCAGAATTGGCTTTATTTTTTCTGGTGCAACAGGAAAGGGTGGCAGCTTGTTACCTATGAAGATGCAATTTAATTAATCTCTCAAAATACTGATTGTATAATAAATAAAATTATCATATGAAATTGTTACCTATCATCATCTCCTCTTCCAAATCATCAGAATCTGTTAACAGTGAAAACAACAACAACAACAAAAAAACATTATATATATATATACACACTTTTTTTTAAACATAAATGGTTAAAAATTGTATTTAATTAATACGTTTCCATGTTCCACATACCAACAACATAATCATCAAAAGCTCTTTTGGCTCTTTTCCTCTTGCCCCCAACCACTACCTCCTCCTCCTCCTCCTCAGCATGGCTAGTCAGGTTATAGTTTTCACAGTCACGAATATTATCTAGAAGTTAAACACAATTGCATAGTGTAATAAACATTGTAATAACTTAATAAATATACTAATAATGAAATAAATGTATATATTTCTTTCATCAAACTTACCTGAAGTAATTTTTCTTTTGATTAATGGAAACATCAGCCAGTCATCTTGGGGGTCCTTTTTCATCTTGAATGATTCTTTTACCCTAGTATTTGGCCATTTAACTGTTTTTTTATTCATGTCTATCCAATTATCAGGGATTGTACCCTCCATTTCCCTTCCATTTTCCTCCCAAACAGCCCTGGAATACATGCCCTGAAAAAGACAGTATATAGTTACTTTAAGATGTATATTACATTTTAATTTAGCATAAGTCCATATCCATATCAACTTGTATGTGTGGTCCATAAGAATCAACCCCATGATAAGTAGCATTGCTAGAACACTATTCTACTAATTAAACAATAGTAACATCTGACATTATTATAATAATTAATGGTGTACTCTTCTGAAGTTAATTAATGAAGATAAGACAAAATTTAACCTTTAAGATTTGTGCTCTATGCCATGGCGTAGAGGTACAGTATGAGGACATAACCCCCATTTTCTTGAGGAAGGCAGGCCACTTTGCGGATGAGATCAGTTTGAAGCAGGAGGTCTCTTTTCATCCTGCCCTGCCCATTTTCTGTGCTCACAATGTTTATAAGTTTTGAGCCTCATGGTTGATGGAATAATGCTGAAGTGTGGCGCTGGTTTAGAATTTCACACACAAAAGTCCCGTCTGCATTCTTTTCTCGAATGAAAGCATATCTGTCATCTTTCAGAAGAAAGCAACAGTCTTTCTCTGACACAGAAACAAACACAGACTGTTTGTTGGATTGTGTTTTGCTGTTGTCTGCTCCTGCATGTTCAATTTCTGACAGACGCCGGGTGACCTGTTCCAGGGGACTTTTTCCACTTCTTGATTTTTTGCAGGTGGTTTTCAAAAGGAAAACAACTGATTTCATTCAGTGACCGATTAAAGTGCCTCACATCTTCGTGAAGATGCACTAGTCCGTGTACATTGTACATTGGAAAACACCTGCCATACAAGACAGCACTGGATGCAACGAAGTGCTTCATGAGTTCTTGAGCGAAGTCCAGGTAGGCATTTCGGGTTCTGTCATCAGGCTCCAGCATTATTTCACACCTTTCACAGCTATCATACGAATTGTGATTCTTAATGCATTTTAGGTACGCTCTTGCTGGTGCATCACAGATCAGAGATTTAATGTTGATGGTGTAAGTCTGGCCTTTATAACTGATTCCTTTGTCTTTGAGAAGCTTGTACTCATTCAAGAAGTCAGAAAGAAACTCCTCAATAGGACTAGGTTTCTTTTGTCCACAAAATATAGCGACAATGAAAGGATCAAAATGGATAAACTTTGCCAGTATTGGCCAAAATTGGATGCTGCTGCTTTTGAAAAGCGGTATGCCATCTATGTTTATACTGAGATGTACTGCATTACACTCTGGCTGGCTTAAAAATTTGCAGATCCCTTTTTCGAGGCCATAGTATTTGTACTGCCCACCACATTTAACCACAGATTCTTTATCTTGTGGCGTGGAAAGAAGTGTTCTGGTAACCATAGGCAACAGGTGTCCTTGCTTTCTTAAAATAGACAGTAACTGCCCAGCGGGCAACTGATGTCAAATTGACGTCAAATTGACATCAAAAATCTAGGTAAAAAAACTGGTCAAAAATGAAAGTTAAATTGACGTCAAATTTTTGACATCAAATTGACATCAAACATTGATGTCAAA
>JAUCNO010002503.1:0-11755 GCA_032353835.1 Enteromius viviparus
CTGCATGTGGGTATGGGAAGCTTTTTAATTTTGGTAGGCAAAAACAGGCGGAATTCCCCAAAATAGCTGCAGAGTGTGGAAATTATGGATCTCAAATCCGTCACCTTATTTACAAAGTGATAAAGGTAAGTATTACAATTTTTATCAGAGAGCAATACAGCATGCTGTGATGGAGGTGAAATAATAGTGTTGATGGTATCAAATAAAATCCTGGAATTATTCTTGATGATGGAATTATTCTAGATTTTTAAAATAGGAGGATCTAGCCTCTTTCACAGACTCACTGTATAAATGAAGAAGGTCTTGTCTTTGAAGTTGTCTGGACAACCAGACCTGTAGATTTCCAGAGACGCTCTGTTTTCCGACAGGAGCGTCGAAGACCCCGAGTTTGAATATTTAACCAGGGTATGCAAGTACTAACAGTACAATTCCTAGTTTTACATGGAGCAACCTGATTGAGAATGGCAAGACAGTATTTGTTGAAAGAGTTGATAAGAGATTCAACATCATCACAAGAACTTTTAAAATCAAAATTTGTAGTGAATTTAGAGATAACAGAATTATCAATTAAACTCCTTTGCCTGTTAAAACTTTGGGGAATAGACTCTGAGCTGGCAAACAAATTAAAAGAAACTGACTTATGATCACTGAAAACAATATCATTTAACTTCAAGTTATCAAGGGAGATGCCATAAGTGAAAACCAAGTCCAGGGTGTGCCCAGCAGTGTGAGTAGGGCCTGATACATGCTAAACGAAATTAAACGAGTCCATAATATTCAGGAACTCCTTAGTGGTATTATTTGCCGAATCCTCTGCATGAATGTTGAAGTCTCCAACAATGAAGACCTTGCCCAGTTTAATAGTGAAGGTTAAAAGCTCTTGCAAGTCTAACAAAAAAGATGCAGCAGACCCAGGTGGACGATAAATTAAAATATCATACATGGGCTGATCTCTTCCGATTTTTATTATTATCATCTCAAAAAAGTTGTAACTGCTGGAAGAGATCATCTGGCATAAAAATGACTTTTTAAAAATTACAGCTGTGCCACCTCCTCGTTGGGATATCCGAGGCGCACAGAGAAATGAACAGTCAGTGGAGCATAGATCTAAAAGATGTGAAACATCATTCTCGCGCTGCCACTTCTCAGTGATAAACATAAAGTCAAGCGTCTCTGCACTGAACAAGTCATTTAAAATAAAAGATTTATTTGCAATGAATCGGGCATTTATTAACATTGTTTTGATTTTGCCACCCGTTGGGGCAGGTGAAGAGTAGGCTGGAACCAAGTCCACACGGTGCTGTAAGCCACTCAGTAAATCAGGATTCCTTCCGCGATGAGCCGTGGTTTTCAATGCTTTCAGGTGACAGCCCGAATGATGAACATGGGATACAGTAGGAATTAGTTCATCTCCAACGAGTCTCAGGCGTATCTTACCAGCAGCAGCCCAAGAGCAAAGCCCCTGAAGATCCTGTTCTCTGCAAAGCAGCACAAAAAAGCCTGCTCTCTTCCCCGCTTCCTCCTTCGATGAGGCCACAGAAGCAAATGAGAGCTGGCCGGCGAGAGTGGAGGTAATCCGGGTGCTGCGCCGCGCTAAAACAGCGGTGGGAAAACAACCTCGTTTTGTTGATTCTGAAAGTTTTCCATAGCAGATTTGATCGCCAGTAATGCATGACGATCATAAATTAGAATGGAGATGTCTCCAGATAAAATTGTAGCAAAGACACTAGCACAACATAAAAAATAAACATATAAACAAGCAGCAGCAGCGGCAAAGCCAAACACAGGCGCCATCATGCACTAACTCCCAAAGCTAGACTATGAAACAACAGGAATAAACACTCTGAATTAAGTGCTGGGCAAATGAAGACTTTGCGCAGAATAAGCGTCCAGTCATTGTTTATATAGGCTGCATAATGGCCAGCACCTTGCGGCAGAAACAGCTAAGGTATGTAGGTAAACTGAGTCCGGGTAGAAATGTAAAACTCCGGGGATGGATCTGGCTGCTGAGTTCCGGAGAGAGCCACGGAGGCGCGGCTTCTGACAGAGCCCCTCCCCTGCGAGTGGCCACTGAAGCGAGTTTCCAGGCGACTGCGAGGTCTACCACAGGGTCTGGGAGCTGGTATTCTGGCTGGTCTCGGTGAAAGACTTCAGTGAGCGCTGGGTCCCAGACCTCTCCTCCGGGTTCATAACTCTCCCAGTCAAACAGATACTGTAGTACCCTGCCTCGGCGTCGTGAGTCCAGGATGTCCAGAAATTAGCAGATCGAGTGTTCCATAGCTGCTGGCACTAGTGGGAGAGGGTAACTGTACTTGATGGAGATATCGTTCAAGGCACTATAATCGATACAAGTCCTCCGTCCTTCTTTTTCACAAAGACAATGGGAAAATCCTGCCTCGTGGTGGGCGACTTGCACGTCGTGGTAAAGTGCGGGTAGGTTGGTGATGTCAACGGGTTCTTCAGCCTTCAACTGTACACTGTAAATGATGCACTGGGTTTGTGACAGGCAGGATGAGTGACAGTAGTCTGACCATTGAGTGATTTGATGCTGGCTCCAGGAGATAACGGGGTCCAGGAGATAATGGCCGGCACCTGTAGGTGTGAACAGCTAAGGTACGTGGGTAAAATGAGTCTGGATAATAACGTAAAAACTCCGGTGATGGTTCCCGCTGCTTGAGTTCCAGAGAGAGCCACAGAGGCGTGGCTTGTGACAAGCATATTGCTTGATGCTGGAGCATCTAAATAGTCTATAACAAAGTACAAAAACACGAAAACTCATTAAACTTGTCATTTTCATGTAGGCCTATATAATTTAATAATGGGCTAAGGTTTTTTTATGGATTAAGAACAGACTATTTGCATATGATTTGTGCAATTATGGAAACGGCTTAAGGGCATTTTTTTTTCGCAATACACCAAAACTTATGCGACAATTGTATTTTAAGAATGACATCAGCACACACACACCTTTTTATCGGTAAAAGGCCAGTTGGATGGAACAGGTTGGAGAAAGCAAATTTCGCCACTATTTTTTTTTAATACAAATTATCTTTGTCGATAACAAAACTAGGCTATTTTGGTCAACAAAGACTCTTCTGGTCAACCCTATGATTAGTCGACTATTAGGGGGCAGCACTGGTATAAATCCATCAAACAGGAAAGTGACCTGTTTTAGTAACACCTCACATGCTTTACCAAAAGCTTCACATTTATGTAGTGTTTTAAAATATATCAGACCTGGGTGGTGTTTCAAAAAACAAGTTTATCAAAAAAGGTTTATTTCAGTTAGTGAAATGTTTTGTTTCAAAATAAGTTAGACTAACTGAAATAAGTCTGGCTTATTTGGTAAACTTGTTTTATGAAACAGGCCCCTGGTTGTAGGGGATCATGTAGGGTTGTATCATCCACTCATACTGTAGCTACAAGGGATGTGTGGATCTCTATTTAAGCAAGCAAGTTTATTTTGAACCCTTACACACTTGCTCATAGTATGAATGAATCTTGGAAGCAATTTCTCCACTTCTCCAAAAGCCTGGTACCCTAGTAGGGAGATGAATGGCATGAGTTTCAGTATAGTTTAAAATGAAATATGCAAACATATATTGTCATCTTTCTTAAGCGCATTAGGTGGCTGACATTTTTGGTTATCATGAACGTATCGAGTGAAACTGTTTTCCTTGAAATGCTTACTGAGAGCATTTGGCTTGTCTTTTCCAGTGCCATGGATATATTTGAATGTAGTTCTGTATATGAAAGAAATCAGTGAAAGAAATCAATTCTTTGGGACTTTCAAGGTGTATCATTTTGTTTTTGCTTTGCAAATGGGGTGTTAGCTGGGAGAGATACAGTGCATTCCACATGAGAGGTGAGAGGCTAAAATGGCAATATCTAGCTCTACACTTAAGGATAAGGACAAGGATAACCTTTATTGAGTTTACAAGTACATTAAAGCTCCCATATTTTCCCATATTGTCAAAACTGAAATTTCTTAGCTTCTTACATGATAACAGAGGTCCAGGAGCTATGCAACTATTATGTAAGTAAAAGGAAAAAGAACACCAACCTTCATAAAGTTGCTGTGATTTTTTTAACGAGCCATTGAGATTTGATCCTACTTGTTGCCCTGGCTCTTAGGCTGACCGTCACCATCACCATCTCTGCCTCGGGCTCCATCTCTACCCACTCCTCCGTCATCGAATCATCAGCCCTTACTTAACCATGAATCCTTCCTTCGTCAGTTCCACCATGGCCTGCCATCCTGTCTGGAATCTGGGTCCAACCAGGTTCCTTTTGCTCCCCCCTGTCAGGATGGCGTTTTAAACACCCTTCCACCCTCCATTCTGCCTGGGTGTGAGGCCACACCTTCAGGGAGGGGGGAGTGCTGTTACACCTTTGTTCTGTTCTTCTTAGTCTTCATGGACTTTTGTTGTGTTTTCATTCCTCATGTTCTGTGACCCAGTTTATCCATGTGTTTGATTATGTTAGTTGACTTTTGTCCTTATTAGCTGATCCTCCTCACCTGTCTGTCTATCATTAGCACCTCCATTAGCACTGCTACTTAGTACTTTAGCTCTAGCATGTTCAGTTGTTCCTCGTCCAGTACTGAATGCATTTAAAGTCATGTTATGCATATGTTACCGTCTGTGAATACCCTATATATGGATTATTGATTATTATATGCTTACTTTTTGTAGAAATTGCAAGCTTGTATCTTGCAACTCTCACTAATTGCATGTTCTCTTGTGAACAAATGTTTCCAGACCACCACCAGTCTTTTGCACCATGAAGCTGTAACAACGGCTCAGCAGACGGTAGATCCATTTGCAACTATTTATTATGAAACGTACATACTTTTATCAACAGGTGCAGACAAAAACAATAGAGGCAGTTCAAAGCCATACCGGAAACAGGCGGAGGTCGAGGTATCAGGTATGTATCAGTCAACAAAAGTCCAGGCAATGGTCGGGGCAACAAGCAAGAATCAGAGGGTCAGGTCCAGGCAATGTTCGAGGCAACCAGCAAGATTCAAAGATGAAATGAACAATCCAGGTAGGTAAAAGCGCCACAGAGAACCGCCTTACAACAGAGCCTTACAACGGAGTGTAATCCTTTTTCTTAACGAAGAAAAAACCGGGAGATGCAGGTGATGTGGATGGGCGGATGAACCCTTTAGCCAGCTCCTCTTAAATATAGGCTCGCATGCACTCAGTCTCAGGTTGTGATAAAGGGAAAACTCAACCCTTGGGAGGAACAGCTCTTGGCAGAAGCTCACAGTCAGACAGCACAGTCAGTAGATCGGTGAGGAGGCAGATGTGTAGCTTTCTCCTTGCTGAAGGCTTCCTGGAGATTGTGGTACTCTGAGGGAAGGGTACTGAAGTCCTCCTCCTGGGACTGAGTGGTGGGAGATGGTGTCACAGGGATCTGAACCGGTTTCAGACACCGGGAGTGGCAACGAGATGACCAGCAAAGGATCTGGCGATCCGTCCAGGAAATGTCCGGGTTATGGAGCCAGGGAAGGCTGAGGATGATGGCGTGGTCAGGTGAGTGGATGGTGAAGAGTCTTATCCTTTCTGAGTGCATAGGTCCAACAAGAAGCTTCTGGTGCAGGTGACCTCTCCGGACCCCACCGGACAACCGTCTAAGGCTGCAACGGCCACACGTGGTCCACATGGAAACAAAGGGAGATGCGAGTTCTTAGCAAAGGTCTAAAATCCCCAAAATTTTCCTCAGCCCTGGAATCAATGAATGCAGTGGTATTAATTCTCCTTCCCTTGACTATTAAACTAACTGACAATGTCATAGAGTGCTCTGTTTAACCAGTACTCACCTCATGGCTAGCTCCATGAGTTACTCCAGTGAGTTTTCTTCATCGTGGTAGGCGAGCTCTGACTGCAGTTCCCGGCTGAGAGCTTTGCAATATAGTGCTTTGAGGGGGTCCGGAGGCCATCCAGTCCGGCCAGCAAGGGTGCGGAAGTGTAGGGTGAATTCAGCGGCTGAGCTGGATCCCTGTTTGAGGGTTAGTATCTCATCGCTGGTTCACGCCCGTCCTTGGCATGATCAAAGACCTCCCTGAAGCGCTGCAGAAACTCAGAGTAGCTCCAGAAAGACATGCCCAGTCCAAAACACGTCCTACCAGTAAGAGGGCACACCAGCGACACTTTGCTGTCGTCGTCAGTGAAACTGCCAGGTTGTCGGGTAATATACAAGTTACACTGCATCAAAAAGCCTCTGCATTTTCCCGGAGAGCCGTCGTATTTCTCAGGGAGTGAAACTCTTGCAGGGTGACTGATACTGGGTGTAGGAAAAGCAGATGGAGTTGAACTGGACACAGGAGCGGTGGTGTATGGAGTAAGTGCAGCAATGGCGGTGCTCAGAGTTTGCATGGAGGAGTTTAATGTTTGCACTGACTGCCTCATCTCCTCAGACACACGAGTGAGTCTTTCAAGCTGCTGGTGCTGAGTGTGCAGCATTGAGCCCTGGCGGAAGACTACACGGATAAGTTCAAACATAGCTGCTGGATCAGTGTTAGGCAAAGTTTTCTGTAACAACAGCTCAGCAGACGTTAGATCCATTTGCAACTCTTTATCAAACTCCTGGTCGTACATGCTTTGATCAACAGGTGCAGACAAAAACAATAGAGGCAGTTCAAATCCGTACCGGAAACAGACGGAGGTCGAGGCCAGTATCAGTCAACAAAAGTCCAGGCAATGGTCGGGGCAAGCAAGAATCAGAGAATCAGGTCCAGGCAATGTTCAAGGCAACCAGCCAGAATCAAAGATGAAATAAACAATCCAGGTAGGTAACACGTCAGTCCAAAGAATATCCACAAACGCTAAGAGTTGACTTTTGATGATCAAAACCTTGCATTGAACTGATCTCAGTGGGGTTTTTTATACTGTGGATAATGGCCAACACCCGGTATGGAAAATCCCCACAGGTGTTCGGTGAAAAGCGGTCCAGGTAGGAACTCAAAACTCCGGAGAAGGTTCCGCTGATGGCGGTCAGACAGCGCCACAGAGGACCGCCTTACAACAGAAGCAAATCCTTATCCTAGATAATTATATATTCATATTCTTTGTTTCTTTGTTGGATTTTTTGTTTATTTTTTAAAATAAAATTTCAGTAAGCTCGTTCTATAGTTTCCCTTTTCCTTTTTTGTGTTTTACCATTAAGTTACCCTAAGAGATATAGCAATATTACTGAATTTTATTGTAAATGAATGTACTAATTAAAGCACCATCTACAATTTAAACAATATTGTTTTAGCATCTTCTATGCTTGAATATCTAAATATGTGGCTACGCTTCTGTTTTTTCCATAATGCGTCAATGATTCAGCCCCAGAGCATTTAAAGATATAATAAAAGGTACCAATTTCCCTGTAATGCCTCAGAGGCTTCTGCTCTGCATAAATATTAACATGGCAAAGAGGACTCGGTCACTGCTGCAACTACTGATGGTTGTATATGGTATCTATCTCACAGGGTTAGTGCAAACTTGCCATCTGCTTGGTCAGCCTGCCCTGCCTCAACTTTCTGCAGAAAAGGACATTGACATTGGAGCGATTTTTGCAATCCACAGAAATGCTCTGCTAAAGGTGCATTCTTTTACTTCCAAACCAGAACCAACAACATGTGTAAGGTCTGTATGATGATATTACAGTTGAATCTGACATTGGTATTATTATTAACAAAATGTAAAAGTCTAATTATGTTTCATTTCCACAGCCTGAATTTGCGTGAATTTAAATTTGCTCAGACACTGATTTTTGCCATTGAGGAGATAAATAACAGCACAGAGCTGTTGCCTGATGTTTCTTTGGGCTATAAGATATATGATTCCTGTGGCTCTGTAGCTTACACTATCCAATCAGGCATGGCTTTGATGAATGGCTATGATGAGATATTGAATGATATTCCATGCTTTAGACCGCCAGCTGTTCTTGGCATTATTGGAGAGTCAACATCCTCTCCCACTATTGGCCTAGCATCTGTCATTGGACCTTTCAGCTTACCTATTGTAAGAACTGTGATAAACCAATGGAATAATTAAAAATTTACCTAAAGAAATAAAAATAAATCATCATAATCATCATCATAATAAAATACATTCTGAAAACAGTTTATTTTAAGGTGTTTTATTACATGTTGGACTTACTCTTATAATATCAATAAATTATGCAAAATTACTTGCACATAACCCTAATCCTAACCCTAACCATTTAGTGAGTACACATTTTTCAATAATATTCAGTATTTAAATGTATAATTACACATTAACAAGGACACCTATTAAAATAATGTTTAACCGGTAATTTTAAAAGGTATTGTACCAGTTTGTTTAGTGGAAGAATATATAGTAAAAGCACTGTGAAAGAATAAATAAAAAAACAGTATGTGAGAAGTTGGTTAAAATATATGGTTAATATAATTCTCTTTTAGATCAGTCATTTTGCAACTTGTGCATGCCTAAGTGACAGAAAAAGGTATCCATCCTTCTTCAGGACAATTCCCAGTGATTATTACCAAAGTAGAGCTCTGGCTAAGCTTGTTAAGCACTTTGGTTGGACCTGGGTTGGGACGGTCAGGAGTCGCAGTGACTATGGCAATAATGGAATAGCAGCATTTGAGGAGGCTGCAAAACAAGAGGGTGTTTGTATTGAATACACAGAGGCCGTATTTCGAACTGATCCACAAGAGCACTTTCTGAAGACAGTGGAGGTGATAAAGAAAGCTACAGCCAGGGTGGTGCTGGCTTTTATTGCACTAGGAGATTTTGTCCCCCTTTTGAAAATAATTGCACAACACAACATCACAGGACTGCAGTGGGTTGGAACGGAATCATGGATAACCTCTCGAACTCTTGCAGAAACTAAGGAATACAGTTTCCTTTCTGGAGCAATAGGCTTTGCTGTAGCAAATGCCAAACTTGTGGGTCTGCGAGAGTTTCTAGTGAATGTACACCCTGATAAAGAACCGCATAATAGACTGTTAAAAGAATTCTGGGAAACAGCTTTTCAGTGTTCTTTTAGAAAGAGTGGCAGTGGTGGCTGTACTGACTTAGAGAAATTGGAAGAGCTTCAGAATGAATATACTGATGTATCTGAGCTACGAATAGCAAATAAAGTGTACACTGCAGTGTATGTCATTGCACATACACTACATAATATACTAAAAAACATTAAATCCTCCAGCAACAGCAGCAAAGGAGAATGGCCTACACCACCAAAGGTATTTTAGGAACATAAAATTACATTACAAAAATAATTATGAAACTAATTAAAATAGAAATAATGGATCAATCCTATCAGGTGTTGGAGTATATGAAGGATGTGAGATTCACTGTAAAGAAAACAGGTGAAGAAATCTTCTTTGATGCAAGTGGTGATCCTGTAGCTAGATATGACCTGGTAAATTGGCAGCCAGCCCAGGATGGTTCTCTGCAGTTTATGCATGTGGGTGTCTATGACAGCTCAATGCCTTCAAAACAACATCAACGTCTTCAAGTCAATCAGCAACAAATGTTTTGGGCAGGAAACGGTGAACAGGTAAACTGAAACTTTATAATGCATTTTTTAAACCATTTGAAATATCAGTTTAATTATATATAATATATATTTAAAAAAAAACAGCCAATGGATAAAATGAATAAATTAACACTTACAAGAACAGGTCTGCCAATATTATGAAAATTAGAGGGTTAAAATTCTGTGGGGAAAATGTTCAGTGGTCTGAAGTCTAAAGCAACTAATTTAAGCTAATTTAATTATTTAAATTGTTAATTATTTTCTCATAGTTGCCTATGTCCATGTGCAGTGAGAGCTGCCATCGTGGCACTAGGAAGGCTGTGCAAAAAGGTCGGCCTGTCTGCTGTTATGACTGTATTCCATGTGCAGAAGGAGAAATCAGTAATGACACAGGTAAAATAGTGAAAGCTGGATTACTCTCATGACAGTGAGAAAGTCAAGTGAAATACTGTCCAGTAGTCATATTATTTAATGACAAAATATTATTTTAATTTATTTATTTATTAATTTATTTAATTTAATTTTTCAAATTTTTTCACAGATTCTAATGACTGCTTTCCTTGTGATTTGGAGTACTGGTCGAATGAAAGCAAAGACAGATGTGTATTAAAAGTGGTTGAATTCCTTTCATATACAGAAATAATGGGGATGGTGCTTTGTATTTTCTCTTTCATTGGGGTATTATTGACAGCAATGGTATCTTTTCTGTTTTATTTTCATAAAGAAACACCTATTGTTAGAGCCAACAACTCAGAGCTGAGCTTTCTGTTGCTTTTCTCTCTCTCACTGTGTTTTCTCTGTTCAATAACTTTCATTGGTCGGCCAACTGAGTGGTCCTGTATGTTACGCCACACAGCATTTGGGATCACTTTTGTTCTCTGTATCTCCTGTGTTTTGGGGAAAACAATAGTGGTATTAATGGCTTTCAGGACTACACTTCCAGGAAATAATGTGATGAAATGGTTTGGGCCTCTTCAACAGAGACTCAGTGTTGTTTCCTTAACTGTAGTACAGGGGATTATCTGTGTGCTTTGGTTAACAAAATCTCCTCCTTTTCCATATATGAATTCAAGCTATTACAGAGAAAAGATCATTCTAGAATGTAATTTAGGTTCCCCTTTTGGTTTCTGGGCTGTTCTGGGTTATACAGGCTTGCTATCAAACTTATGCTTTGTTTTATCTTTTTTTGCTCGTAAGCTCCCTGATAACTTCAATGAAGCCAAGTTCATCACATTCAGTATGCTCATATTCTGTGCTGTCTGGCTCACATTTATCCCAGCTTATCTCAGTTCTCCTGGAAAATTTACTGTAGCTGTGCAGATATTTGCAATTTTAGCTTCAAGCTTTGGTTTACTATTTTGCATATTTGCCCCAAAATGTTACATAATTTTGATAAAACCAGAGAAAAACACAAAGAAACAATTGTTGGGAAAAACTTAATATTAAGCTCTTTGCATTAATAATTGAACATTTAATTGAACAACAAAGATGACAATTAATAATAATAGTAATAATAATAAAAATAAAAAATTTGTCAAATTAAAAAGGTAACACAATATTATCTTGACGGAAGACTATTCAATCAATCAATCAATCTAGGTATATACATTATTCAACATTTGAAGTAGATTATAGAATTAATCTAAGTTGTTCTAAGACAAAGGTTTTGGTCAACTTCCATTTTTTACTAGTGTGCATATATACACATACATACAGGGCTCTCTGACACCTCTGTGACACATTAGTTCTGTTTTCCACAGGTTTTGGCAGACTCTGCCGTGTAGGCCCGGTCAGCACTGGACACAGTGGACTCTCAGTGACCATCTCTATCACAGCCATGTTCTGGACCTGCGTTATGTTCTTCTTAATTAAAAATGACATTGACATTTTGCATTTAACAAGAAATAGAAATTTTATTTGATACCATGCATTACTTTGTTTGTACAGCATATGTATTTGTAATGCATTCAATTATTTGGTTCATTATTTACATATGTACACAATTCTATGTACTTATATGAATGTTTTAAACATCATACCCTAAATAAATAAATTCAAGCTATATAATGTACTTATATTAATATTTATTTATTATTTTCCTTTTTTCTTAGTGGGTATAACAACCAGCTGGAAGTGCTGGTTGAACTTTAGTTCAGCACTTCCAGCCACACTATTGTATGTTGTGTTTTCCAGTCCTTGTATGTCTTGTCACATGTTCTCCCTGTCTCCA
>JAUCNO010002504.1:0-11751 GCA_032353835.1 Enteromius viviparus
ATGTCTTTGTATGTGATAGCTGTGTAATTTGTGTATGGCCCCTGTGTATATTTCCATACCCATCTCCCACATCCTAGGGTGTGTGTGAGGGTGACTCGCTGTCCCAATTCGATGCAGGCGGGTCCAGATATTGTCCTCGCGTCCGGCCTCCATGGAATTGCATCAACTGTCCTGGAAGGGAGAGAAATCAAAATTAGTTCACTGGCCCTTTAAACGGTTTGCATTGGGACATGTGATACCATTTGAATTTTCCTCTGGTCACGGCCACGCAGCTGTTGCAAACAGCTTTGATTTTGTATGGCCCGTGCCATCTTGGGGAGAATGCATTTTGCTTATCAAAAACCCGCACCATCACAGTATCTCCTTCTGAGAATTTTGTTTCAGAGATTGGATTGAATTGTGCATCATTCATTAAATCAGACTGCTGTTGTTTAAGTGTTGCCTGTGTGTATAACACCTTCAGTCTTTCTTGCAGCTGTGCCAACACTGTTTGCTGAGTTGCGAGCATAAGGGGCCCCAAGTCTGCTGGGGAGATTTCTGGGTCAATGGGCTTCATCATTCATGGGCTTCAACTTCATCACCCTTCCAGTCATCAGCTCATATAGGCTAATGCCTGTGGCTTTTGATGGAGTTGCTCGCAACACGGTAAGGACAGTGGGTAATGCATCAATCCTCCTGTTCTGTTTCTGATCTATTTGTTTGTTGATGTTTTCTTTGAGGAATATGTTAACTCGTTCAAAGATTCCTGAACTTTGTTGTCTGTATGGGATGTGAAATTTTAGTTTGATGTTAAGCATTTTGCACATGTTTTGCATGACCTGTCCGGTAAAGTGAGTTCCTTGATTGGATTCAATTTGGATTGGTGCTCCCCAGAGAGGGATGATTTGGTTTGCTAACACTTGTGCCACTGTACTAGCTGTATTATTACGAATGGGAATTGCCTCAACCCATTTTGAGAATCTGTCAAGTATCACAAGGCAATAGCGATACCCCCCCTTGGCACTGGGTAGCGGACCAATGAAATCCAATTTCAAGAACTCCCAGGGCCTTTATGGTGGTTCTGGCCTTCACAAGTTTGTTCTACCTACTTTTCCCTGGCTAACAGAAGCACACACTATACAGGTGTGACACCATCTCTCAGTGTCTGCTGCCATTCCTGGCCACCAAAATTGTCTCTGTATCAGCTGTAATGTTTTTGCACCAGATACATGAGAGTAATCATGATATAATTTGATTATTGGTTTTTGGTCTCAATGACTCAATTTTAACAGCAGCATTTCTGAGCGCCGCGCGCCGCGTCTGTCCCTTTGATCTGCTTAAAATGGACGCCGATCGCGAGGAGCAGCGCTACTTGGCGGCCGATCGCGAGGGGCAGCACGACATGACGGCCGATCACGGGACACAACGCAAGATGGCGGAAGATCGCGAGGAGGATTCCTCCTGCATGCTGTCTCAAGATTCCGTTCAGCCAAGCCCCGTGTTACAGTCTGACAAGCCATTGAAGCCATTCAAAGCTCAGTTGGTTTCGGTTTCCCAGCCTGAAAGACTGTTTCTGGTCCGATCAATCCCGGTTACTCAGCCAGGGGTGCTGTGTCGAGCCCAGCCTGTACTTTTACTCAGCGTGAGGGGCTGAGTGATGCTATGTCTGTCACCGAGCGACCGCTGGGGGAGCAGTCTCCCATCTATGAAAGCCCTGAAATGTTAGCTACGGGCCCTGACATTACCACGCAGCAAGAGGGGCTGTGTGGTATACAGTTTGGCCCGGCTACCCAACCAGTCAGTGATCGACAGCTGGGGGAGCTGTCTGCCATGTCAGTGGTACCCAAGTCACCCATGGAGGGCGCTATCTCCATCACTCAGTGAGAGGGGCTGAGTGATGCCCAGCCAGTTACCGAGGGACAGTCCGGAGAGCTGTCTGCCAAGCTCATGACTTCCGAGCTGAGTTTAGAGCCGTGACTAGGTGAGCTATCGGTCCATTCTGCGATCCCCGTTTTGCCCATAGAGGGCGTGCATGTCATCACTGGGTGACGGGGCTGGGTGATGATCGGTGGGCCTTACTGTCCGTCTCGCTCAGAGAAGCCCAGGCGTTGGGCTTCTCCTCCGTCTGCTCCGCCTAGAGGATCGTCTCTACGGCCGGTCCAGCCTCGTTGGGCTTCACCACCACCTGCTCTACCCAGTGGGACGTCTCAACCGCCGTTTCCGCCCCGTTGGGCTTCTCCACCCCCTGCTCCGCCCAGAGGGACGTCTCCGCCGCCTGTTCCGCCCCAGTGGGCTTTTTTGATTGTTAGCTCCACCCCTGTAACCTGCTTTCTACAGTATAAAACCCCCTGTGTTTGTTTGTTGGTCGTGGTTTGTTGTTAGTGGTTTCCTGGTGATTGTCATTCGTGTTCGTAGTTCCTTGTATTCTGTCTGTTGGATTTCCCAATTACGATTCTGCCTGGATTTTGACTACCCCTCTGCTTCTCCCTAAGGACTCTGTTTGCCTGGTATTGTGAACTCTTGCTTTGTTTTCGACTCCGACTTTGCCTTTGTCTCCTCTAACCCTGTCTGCCGGCTATCTACCTTTGTTACCCTGACTCTGATTCTTATTAAACACTGTTGCATTTGAGCTCGCACGCCTCGCGTCTTATCTATTCGTGACAAGAGTCAATCACAAAGCTTTTTTTGTTTTAGATGTTTTATGTGTTCTGTCACAGCATTCATACTGAAAATAAAACAATTCAGTCTTTTTGCCATGCAGCTCACGTTGATGTTGTGTGCATGAACTGAGCTCACCAATTAAAACTCTCATGTGCTCTTTGCAGGAGCAGAATGAATCTGACACCGGGTTCACAGATATTCCTAAAATCATATCAGAGGAGGATGTGGATATTTTGCCATATATGGGCTGGAGTGAAGAGAAGCTGCAGTCTGCATATATTAATGTTGCTGTAGATGAGGAAGTATCGGTAACAACAAAAGGCTCTTTTGCAGCCGTTATGTAATGTTGTGATTAAAAGTTGACATTTTTCAGTATTCAACTCTTTAGTATTCACAGCATTTTTTTTTGTTTTTACTCAGATGGAATCAGAGGGGAGTAGCTCCACACCTGAAGATGCCCTGTCTTCTGCTGATGATGGTTCAAATGATTATGGATTTGATTTTAAAGAAACAGCACTTGCAACTAGCCTTTTTCCACCTAGCTCCGCTTGCCCCTATCTGAAAACTAAATTTGTTTGTGTTGCACCCCTTCACCCCCCCTTTGCATCAATGGCTGATCCTCCTCCTGAAGTTCTTCCTCCTCTTCCTACTTGCTATGATGCCTCCATTAGTAGAAGTCATCTTCCCCATCCAGTCATCTCCCAGATTGATGCCTCAATGCCTCTTCTTGACCATCCCTTTAACTTTGGGGCAGTGCAATTTCTGAGAAAAAAAAAAGATTCCGAGACATGTATGACTCCTGTTGGTGCTTCAGTGGATGCGCTTCCTAGTATCTTAGGAAGTAATTTAATGTCCATGGATCCAAGCCCTGCTGCTCCTCCTGATATTTCTAAAAGGGTGAGTGCATCTTTTCCTGCCCCCATAGCCTATGGTCGACCTGCAGGGTCTGCGCTGACCTCTCTCCCTGTCTGTGGTGGCTTTCGTGGTTTCGGAATGAGTACGAATGAGCCTTTGGGACTCTTTGGAGCATCTCCGAAACAGCAGCAAAAGGCACGACATCAAACACTACAACAAACAGCCACTCTGATGTCTGAAGCTGGTAAGTTGATATTGATGAGGTTTCATCGGTGATCAGTGCCGTGCTTTCTCTCAACTCTTCCTGTCTGTGCAGATCTTCCTCGTCCTCTTCACCTCACTCCTCAGCGATCCATGTCCATGACTCCAACCCCTATTGGGTCTGCACTGACCTCTCTCCAAGTCTCTGGTGGCTTTCGTGGTTTCCCCCATAAAAGGAAGGAGAGTTTGGATTTTGGATCCTCAGCCACTGGACTCTTTGGAGCATCTCCGAAACAGCAGCAAAAGGAACGACAAGAAACACAACAACGAATATCCGCTCTGACTTCTGATTCTGGTAAGTTGACATAGAGGTTTTATAGGTGATCAGTGCTGAGATGAAGTAAAAGTAGTTTTTGTTCTTTGTCTCAATTTGACGCCATTGTATCCTGTTTCTATCTTCTCTCTGATCAAGATACACACAGTGTCACTTCCTCTACGGCTCCCCCTCTTCCTGTTCAATCTATTGCCTATGGTCAGCCTACAGTTTTTAATTATCATTTGAGCATGTCAAATGCTGTATTTGGTGGCAGTACTGGTGTCTTGCAAAAGGCAGGTTTTAGCTTTGGAGCATCTCATCAACAAAAACATCCTGTGTTTTCTTCACAGTGTAAGTTGACTCACTTTATTTGAGTTTCTATACCTGATCACTGTTCAGATAGATTAAATATATTCACCAAATGTATGTCTCATTTCTTATTGTGCTGGAACCAAAGACTTTGGAAGATCAATGAGCAGACCAGACACAGTGGCCTGGAATGAACTGTTTGAACTTCAACATGAGGTATTTACATGAGATATAATTCACTAGATTATATACAGTATGTAAATGTGTAATGCAATGTGTTTGGATATAGGATGGTTACTGGGAGTGCACTGAGCAGCTGAGCAGATTCCTTAACCTGGATGTAGACTTTTTTGCAAATGTCTTTCTTAAAGACAAAGGCATCTGTTCCTATGGTAAGAAGATTTTTTTACATGCCTGTTGTTATTCTGGTCCGTATTCCAGCTTATTCTTAGCAAGAACTGCCGATTTAGACTGTTTGTTCAAATGTGCCATTTACGTGCTTTCGGCTGTGTAGAACCGAGCAACATTCATCAGGCTGAATCTGAATTTAGTTCTGATCTATAGATCGATCGGATCTTTATTTTTCAGACAGAGTTTGTGAGTCAGAATCAGTAATCAGTCGTGTTTTGTGTGTCAGGTGTAAAGGCTCGTGCTGAAATTCTGAGGCTGGTGGCGACTCTGCTGGTGCTACAGCTGATCCGGGTGAAGAAGCTGGATGTGGGACGACTGCTCGAGTCTTTACTTCGGCTAAAAGAGTCCCAGGAGCCCAGGTACCAGCACACATCCTCATGCGATGTAGTGATAAGAGTAAAGAGTATTCTCAATTATACACGTGACCTTCTGCTCTTCTCCATTCAGACCGCTGTACTGGGAGGCAGTTAAGAGGGCCGTGGACTGGGCCTACCGTACAGACAGACAGTATCCGTGTGTGTGCAGCAGGCTGGAGATCGGCAGAGACTGGGAGTCATCTACACGTCAACTACTGGGCTGTGATTCTCCACACCCTTATTCTTCACTCAAACCTGTTCTGGAGAGACGTATGGATGTATCAGTCAAGTGCTTTTTTTAAAATATATCTTTATGTGCTATATAGAGCTTTGACGTGCAATCAAACCTATATTAAAATAACTGAATTTCATTGCATTAGAAAGTTAGTATTAAAACAATACAATACAATACAAAACTAACTTTTTCTCCCAAAGTTGGCTCAGTGGCTTGTAATCTAATGTCACAGTGACAGTGAATGAATTTGAACTCATTTCTTCTCAAGCAGAGCAACAAACAGCTGTAGTTCATCACATTAACTATGATAACGATGTCCCTAGAAAAAAAGTAATATATTTAAAATACCTTTATTTCATACAAAGTATAGTTTAAGAATTACTTGTGCACAATGCATATTTCTTATTAATAAGCCTAAAATGTGTTAAGGTCACTTTTAATAAAGATTTTGTAATATTTACCATTAAATTCAAAACATTTAAAGTGTGCCTAATGCATGCTTTCAATAGTTCCCCTTTAACACAACCTAATATATGAAGTATGTCTTTAATACACTTCATTTAAGTAACGACTCGTGTGAAGCAGTTAGAAGAATCAGTCTGTCTAAACCCCTCCTTCCAATCACAGCAGTAAGCCCTCACTGATGTGATTGGTCAGATGGCGCAGTCCTTTATGATTGGTCTACAGCTACAGCGCTTGTTCCAAAACTACTCTTTCTGACATTATTAAAGGGACTTTCTGAGAGAATACGTCAACTAGTTAGCACAGACTATCATGGAAAGTGCTTGCACTTTGCTTTTGTAAGCGAATTGGGCACGCCTCTTATGTTGTGAACTTCAGCATTGGATAATGCATAACACTGCGTTAAGCCATCGTTTATCATTGACCTGATTTTTGTGGGTGGGCAAGTTATTCGCGATGTAGAACGTGTATGGACATTATGCAAAAGATAGTTTATGTTCACATACAGCTACATGACACACTGCATGAAAGATCATATTTCAAAAGGCATAATAGGGGCACTTTAGTTGTTCCAACTTAGCAGACTTTAAGTATACCAATTTAGTATACTAAAAGTACAGTTGCATGACATTTTATTAACTACATAAATATGAAAATGTATTTGTAGTAAACTGAGCATGAAATAAAAGTATTTTAAATACATTTAAGTATATTTATTTTTCATTAAGGGTAGTATTTTGTTTTATCATTTAAAACATAAAATTACATTTGTGAAATGTTGTGTGGGAATGTGCTGTCTTTTTTAAACAATTTAACATAAAAATAAACATTAGCATCTGAAGGACAAACAGTCACAGTCTGTTCTGTGTAATAAAACACACCCACTGGGGCTTCAAATATGTTTTCGCTGCGTTTCGGTTAATTTTCGTGAAGCGCTCCTGTTCAAGACGAAAAGGCTAAAAGCGTAATCATGTTTTCTTTTTCGCATGTTTTATAAAATCATAACAATTTGTTCATATTGTCAGTTCACAAAAATATACTCTTCAATTTCCCAATTTATATACAATTTATATTTCTCCGCGCAAACTTGGAATATACCTTTATATATTATTGCATATTTATTGTTATAGCGCCGGTTTAACGTTTAAACAGTGTTATGATTGAACAGTTTATACATTAAGAAGACTAAACTGATCAAACAATGGTGCTCACTTTCTGCTGCTGACTGCTTGGTCTTTATAAAGATTAATTTATTTATTCATTTATTACATGAATAATCACTAATTATTCATGCATTTGACCTTTTAGGCGCACAGGTTACACGATCTACACATGAGAGCTGGCTTTTACAAAGTGAAACACAGATTGAAAGGGGGCATAAAGTATTTCGATTAACATTCATTTTAAACTTCTTCATCAGCAGGCCTTTACAAACGACATGTGCAAACACACAAAAGTGTTTGTTGTAAGATATTATTTTAGGGCTGAGCTGTTAATCAAAATTAATTTGATTATTTACTTTCGTTGCACTATAAGATACTCCGCCCACATGCTTTTTTTCTCTTCCTTTTCCTATATATATATGTATATGTCAACTGCTGAGAATGCATAGAATGAAGCAGGACTGCCCCTACTGGTGATGTGTTTCCTGTGTCACCACATCCTTTTCCCTGTGTTGCACATTTCTAATGGCCACATCTGTATTATTGTATTCAACATTTGAAAAATAAATAAATATATATTTATATTTATATAAAAAAAAAATATATATATATATATATATATAAAAAATCAAATCACGTTTATTGTCATATCACCACAGGTGATTGAAATTCTTGGGAGCGTGCTCCAGACATACCTCAGTATATGCATACATACTGTACATACATAGTACACACATTGTACAAATTATACATATTTACACACATTGTACAAATTATACATATTTACAATACAGTAATTGTATTGAGCTGTATTGTCAATAAATGTGCAAAAGAGAAATTGGGGAGGGTAGTACACAGTGCAGATTTGTTCAGTTGTAACATAAATTATTAAATAGATGTTTATATAAATATATTATTAAGTAAAGGTGCAGTGGATGTGCAAAGACTGGATATGCAAGTGACATGGGTGTGTATCGGATGGTTTGTGCTACAGATATATTGTTGTATTAAGTGCAATGTGTGCATAGAGTCTAGTGATCAGGCTGATATAGTGGGAGTATGCTGCTAGGTGTGCTTGTTCTATATACAAAGCCTAAATAAATAATCTAAATAAAACTTCAACACTCTGAAATCACGACAAGGCCTTCGGTCGGTTAGTCGGTCGGACGTTTAATTTTGGCATGGAGTACGCTCCATACTTTCCCGCCTGCGACCGAGAGACCTCGCCAGCCGGTGGCAGGCTTCATCATCTTCGACTGCAGTGACGTCACCGGCGAGGCTCAGTTCGCGCAGTTCACCTGATGCGCACACATCCACAAACAGGTAAGCAAGGGCAGCAGTCTTTTCTCTAATGAGATTATGCGGTGATAACAGTATGTACTTTTAATCCCAGTGTTTCTGCGTCACGTTACACTGGATCGTGTGACAAAATAGTAGCGTGTGCATTCAAATGAACATTATCAGTGAAACAGTGAGCTAGTTAGCGCAGCTGGCAGTCTGTCATTAACGTTAGCCCTTCACTGTGTATAGACCTGTTGCGCTTTGAAATAATAAAAACTAATAATAAAACAGTTTTTAGTTACATGGGTCTTCAGCATTTAGACATGGATAAAGAAAGCACTACAAACCAGCATTTAGATTTAGTATTAGCTAACGTTTTTAGCTTAAATGATAACGTTGGTCTACAGGACCTCCAGGGGTCAATAATGTGGGCTAATCAGTGCGCGTGGACTGGAAACCGCATTTATTACCAAATTGTGGGCAACAGGACAACCGGTTTACAGCTAATCGGATCAGCAGTAAAGGCACGTTTATGCATGCTGCATTAACCTGGGGACCCATGTCGGTGTACATATGTATTGCATATGCATATGACCCCAAAAAACCTCAACTGACGCAAGATCACCATTTAGGATCATACGACTGCATTCACTATACAAGCCTATCTGAAATCTGCAAGAATAGCACGTTGGTATAATTCAGGGAGGTACTAGTTGCTTGCATATGCATGATACATTAGTGTTGAATATGGTCCGATTCTAATATCATCATGGTGCAATTTTTTCCTAAAGGACAATTAACATGATTAGACTAACTTAGAGTCCAGCAGAAGAAAAAAAAATGTTGGCAAACTCTATTTCTTAAAAAAGCCTAGTCAGAATGTTTGAAAATGTTTTAAAAGCTTTAAATGAAGGTGAAGGTTTTCCTTTTGAAGTGGTTTGAAATTGAATATAGTTTTAAAGTTTGAATGTATTGAAATCGAAACGGTCTGTCAGAAAAAACAACAGAAAAGCATGAAATTGCAAGGCTACTCGGAGTGGTTTTTAGAGCGGTTATTAGGGTGTATCTGGGGTCATTTGTAAGGTATTGCTGTGGTTTCTAGATTATTTTGGGTTGTTGCTAGGGTATTGCTATCCAGTTGCTATAGAACCAAAGGTGGTTGCAAGGTTGTTCCTCTGTAGCTGCTAAGGTATCTGGTTGCTAGGGTTTTCTTGGGAATTGCTAGGATAATTTACCACAAAACCAGTTAAAACCAGCTGCTTTAGAAAAAATAACAGTTACAACCAGTTAATTTAATGACAACATATTATTACAATAATGTAGTACTGTAATAATGCAAATAACTACTTTTTGGTAAAATCGAGTAAAACATTAAACAAGTAAATTTCACAATAACATTATTATTATATAATTTTATAACCATAAAAGAAGTTTATATTACCCTATAATGTGTGTAGTTAAAGTGGGACACATACTTACTTTATATCACACATTTATTTCCTTTCAGTTCAATATCATTAACTTTCATTATATTTATAGTTTTTAGTCACGTGACTGGCTCAAAGACCTGGAGGGTAGAACACCCATAGAACTACAGGACAAGCCTGTCCAGTTTTCACCTCTCAAAACAATAAAACGGGTATGTGAACAATATTCAAGGTTTGACAATTTGCAATCCATATTAATCCCCCTTGGCAATAATTTAGTAATTAAACAGTGCAACAAAAACAAGGCAAAAAAAACAAAATATATTCAAATTGGTAATATTAAATGATTAAATTCAATATTTCACATATTAATGATGCATAGTTTACATAGACAAGCAAATGAGGCTGAACATAAATGCAACGGTTAAGTGTTTTCCTTATAATGTGTGTTCATATGTGTTCAAGTAAATTTAATGTCCTTTTTTATCTATAGAGCCATTAGAAAGGCTTAGTATATGGTCACAACAGGTCCTCCCATGGAATCAAATATTTTGTTGCATAGTATGTTGATAATTAAATATATTATTTTGTTATGATTGTAGTAAAAATGCCAGGTGGATCAACTCTTCGCCAGTGCACCCATTGCATGGAAAAGATCAATTGTGCCAATCGAAGATGCCCCAAGGTAAATAATGTGCAATTGTCTATTGTCATTAAGTCCAAATTTAAATAAAAATAAATTGAAACAAAATCTCAGTAATCGTTTCCCAAGTAATACAGTGCCGATAAAACTGGAGGTTGCAGTGGAGACATTAAGTTCATTACACAAAAAAGACACATCTCTATTTTTCTCTGTCTATTTTTCCATCTCTGCCTCTTTCTTTTTCTCAGTGTGGGAAGCTGCTGGGCATGAAGTCCAGGCAGACGGCCCGTATGAAAGCCTTCCGGACCAAGGCCAAGGAATGGGCACAAAACGTCAAAAAGTCCCACAATCAGGCAAAAATCTTCGACAACAGTGCTTTGCTGGTAATAAACATTTTTCTCATTTGGCCAAGCATTGCAGGTTCCTGTCAACATTACGTTAAATATGGAGTTTTATTTACATTGTGCAGGGAAGCAACAACGTGTCACAATATTATCAACCCAGCTGCATTTACCATATTTCAAATAATAATGAGCTAGTCTATATGTAAATATCAAATCAAAACACAGAATTTTGCCCTTGAATTTATTCAGGCCCATTATCGAAGGCAAATTCACATTCTGGTCATGCAGTAGAGAAAGTTTGATTTCTTATTTGTATATGCAGAAAGGAAATTCTTGGAGTTGCTCTGGTGGTTCACACTTATAAAAACATACTAAGGATAGTGGACTGACCACTCTTGTTTAAAGACAGCTTCTATGTGTATCATAGAAACAATGCCTTTCTTGCCTTTGTAACCTTGTTTTGGAAATCTCTGTTTGCTTACATGCTTTACTGTCTTAAGGTGGAGAAGCTAAAGGCCCTTGGGTACTTTCCCCTTCTGCTGTGGGGAAAGTACAGACCGCAAAATAAAAAGTGGATTGCCCAGTTGCAGTGCCCATTTGAGCTGCCAGTAGTAGCGCATGCGGTCCTGGAGAAGATAGTGTGGCTATTTGAAGGTTTGCTAGAAGGTAGGTCACATTACAATCAGCAAATTCTTGAATCACTGGTAAAGAGTATGTTTCTAATTAGAGACCCAACGAGTCAATGTATAGAAAAATATTGTAGGATTTAGATTTAGGATTCTTTAGATTTTCTTTGCACCTTATAAACATAACACCATGTCTGCATTAGTGATCAGAGAAAAGATAAACAAGCACAAGTCAAGTCACTTTTATTTATATAGCGCTTTTAACAATACAGATTGTAGCAAAGCACTGAACATTATCAAACAGGAGAACAGAGTGATGGTAATGAATAATGACGAAAAGTAGACTTTTTTTTATTTATCAAATGCAGAGACGGTCAAGACCGAATGAAATGAAGTCAAGACGATGATAATCACTGGAAATCAGGTGTCCCCAACTAAGCAAGCCAGAGGCGACAGCGGCAAGGAACCAAAACCCCATCCAT